>OX393549.1:62426802-62709302 GCA_947650365.1 Chamaelirium japonicum | reverse complement strand
TAACTATATGAGTAAGTGGCCATGAGTAAGAGTATCCCTCCCCATATATATATATATATATATGGGAATGCTTAGGTGCGGTTTGCGGTCCGCGGTCTGCAGCCGTCCGATGCACCACTCCGTGCATCAGATGCACGCGGCCGGTGCATCGGACGGCTGCAGACTGCGGACCGCACCTAAGCATTCCCCTATATATATATATATATATATATATATATATATATATATATATATATATATATATATATATATATATAGGGTTGATTGGTTGAGCTGTGAGCTGCAACCAATCAAATTCCAAAACTTCTAGGGTCATCCAAAACTTCTAGGGTCATCAAATGATAGAAGCAAAATTTGCAAATTTAACGGTGACTGCGGACGACAGATTTTGCTTCTACCATTTGATGACCCCAGAAGTTTTGGAATTTGATGAAATTGGTGAGGATGATCATCTTACCCTAGACAACACCCACACCAAATTTCAAAACTTCTAGGGGGGTCGAAATACCCGCAGCTCACTTTCTAAAACAGCAGCTTACATCTCACTGTAACATTCCTCCCTCTCTCTTTCTCTCTCTCTCTCTCTCTCTCTCTCTCTCTCTCTCTATATATATATATATATATATATATATATATATATATATATATATATATATATATATATATATAGGGTAGCGATCCAGTAAGATATGAGATATATGAGATAACTTTGAGAAACCTATCTAGATGTTTTAGAATTTGATGAAAATTAGTGGGCATGCTCTCTATGGCAAGTTGATCGTCCTCACAAAAAATCATCAAATTCTAAAACCTCTAATGGTATGAAATGTTAGAAGATTTATCGCCCGTCCATTAAAACCAATAATTTGAATTGTGTATTTGATGCCTCTAGAGGTTTTAGAATTTGATGATTTTTTGTGAGGATAATCAACTTGCCATAGAGAGCATGCCCACCAATTTTCATCAAATTGCAAAACCTCTAGATAGGTTTCACAAAGTTATCTCATATAAGAGATATCTCACTGGATCACTATACTATACACACACACACACACACACACACACAGCAGAGAGCCTGCACCCGGGTGTAGCAAAGAATGCTAAAGGCCAATGGTGTTTGACACCTCTATAGGTTTTAGAATTTGCACATTTTAAAACCTATAGTGGTGTCAAACACCATTGGCCTGTAGCATTCTTTGCTACACCCGGGTGCAGGCTCTCTGCCCTCTGTCTATATATATATATATATATATATATATATATATATATATATATATATATATATATAAAATGGTGTTTGACACCACTATAGGTTTTAGAATTTGCTAATTTTTGGAGGATGTACTATCTATGATCCTCACGAAAAATTAGCAAATTCTAAAACTTCTAAAGGCATCAGAAAATATGAACTTTTTCAACCATCTATTTTAACCATTCATTTGAATATCATATTTGATGCCCCTAGAGGTTTTAGAATTTGCTGATTTTTTGTTAGGATGATTACCTTGTCATAGATAGCACATCCTCCAAAATTTAGCAAATTCTAAAACCTATAGAGGGGTCAAACACCATTGGGGTGTAGCATTATTTGCTATACCCGGGTCTAGGCTCCCTTTTCATACATATATATATATATATATATATATATATATATATATATATATATATATATATATATATATAT
The DNA here is from genome assembly GCA_947650365.1 of Chamaelirium japonicum. Taxonomy (NCBI): domain Eukaryota; kingdom Viridiplantae; phylum Streptophyta; class Magnoliopsida; order Liliales; family Melanthiaceae; genus Chamaelirium; species Chamaelirium japonicum. The sequence goes on along the minus strand of OX393549.1, from coordinate 62,707,618 downwards.
ATATATATATATATATATATATATATATATATATACGAATGATAAAATGCAGCGTGCGGTGTATGCGGCGTCGCACCGCAGCCGTCTGATGCACCGCTGCATGCATTGCATGCACGTAGCGATGCATCAGACGGCTGCAGTGCAACACCGAACGCTGCACTACAACCCTATATATATATATATATATATATATATATATATATATATATATATATATATATATATAGACGAATGATAAAATGCGGCATGCGGTGTCGCACCGCAACCGTCTGATGCGTCCGCTGTGTGCATGAGATGCACGCAGCGGTGCATCAGACGATTGCGGTGCAACACCGAATGCCGCACCGTAACAACCCTCTCCCTCTCTCTCTCTCTCTCTCTCTCTCTCTCTCTCTCTATATATATATATATATATATATATATATATATATATATATAGTATGCGATCCACTAAAAACGCACCATAAAACCGCCCCTCTATAATGTTAACACAATGTAATACATATGTTATCATATTCATTATATATGTAACATCTTATTCTATTCAAATGTTTTAATTTGTTATTTTGCAGATTTTTGTACATGTTTTGATCAATTGTTTTTGTATATATGTTAGCATAGTATAATATATATTATCATATGCATGACATATATTATCATATCATATTAAAATATTTTAATAATTTTTATATATTTCAATACATGTTTTAACAAAAGAGAAATCTGGAAAATGCAATTGTAACATTTGAATGGAATAAGTGTAACATACATCGTAACATATGTATTACACAATGTAATAAAAGGTGCGTTGTTATTGAATCGCACCCTAGTCTGAGTAGTCTCCCTCTATGTGTGTGTGTGTGTGTATAGAGGGCAGTTATGGTGCAGCGTGCGATGTGTGTGGTGTCGCACCGCAACCGTCTGATGGACCGCAGCGTGCGATGCACGCAGCTGGTGCATCAGATGGCTGCGGTGCAACATCGCACACCGCATTTTATCATCTCTCTCTTTCTATATATATATATATATATATATATATATATATATATATATATATATATATATATATATATATATATATATATATATATGACATAACAAATGGATAAAAGAACGGTTATGATTTTATTCCACCAATAGATAAAGAAGGGTACAGATTTATAGGGGGGATAAAGAAGGGTTGTGATCTATTGGATGGCATGGGGTGAGTGCGATTCACATGGTGAGGGAGAGATAAAGAGTGGCTGAGACTGAAGGTTGGTTGAATGGAGTTGAGATTGAGAGATGGGATTAATGAGAGGAAGAAACAAATGAGAGAATGACAAGATTGTAAAAAAGAAAAGCAATAGAATAGATTTGAGGATTTTATTGTAAAAAAAGGGGGACACACTTGGAATTGGTGTGATTGTTCACGTATTTTTTAATTTTTTGCGGCCCAAACATGACATTCCACGTGGACCCTCTCCCTCAATCTCTCCCTTAAAATCCTCCCCCTTATTTATACTACTATATTAAATGGTGAAGAGAGAGAACATGCTACGAATAAGGATTACCTCGTTCCGTGTTTTGGTGAAGAGCAATAATTTCAAACCATGGAATCCACCATTTGGGCTCATAATAAATTAAAAGTTGCTCATGCTACTCAGCTTAGAGTCTTGAGCATTGTACGTCCTCCCTTCATGGCATATTCCACCATGCTTCGAGGCAAAAATCTATATAACATGGCATGGTGGTTTTGTGCTGACTAGGACAATATGGAACCCAAGGCTGACTAGACAAAAAGGAACAAGCTCTTTTATGACAAAAAAAATGCTGACTAGACTCTCTTCCCATAATCTCTCTCCTCTCTTTCTCTCTCTCCCCGTCCCTCTCTCTCCCCGTCCGGTTTTCTCTCTCTTCCCCCCATCTCAATAGAGAGAGAGAGAAATATGGAAAGAGAGAGAGGGAATCGTAGGGGTCTCGGGGTAAGGGCTGATGCGATCGCCACATTTAGGGGATCGGAGGAGAGAGGATTTTGGGACGGTTGTGATCGGATTAAGAGAAGAGAGAGAGAGAGAGACATTAGGTATTGAGAGATGTAGAGAGATCTAGAGAGAGAAAGAGATATGGAAAGAGAGAGAATCAAGGAAGAGAGAGAGATGTGTAGAGATTTAGAGGGAGAAAGAGAGATAACCGTGCATGGTTCGGTCATGAGAGAGAAATTCGTGATTGGAGGGGGATTCTGCATGTGCAGGGACGGCTGTGATTAGCTTGGGTAAGGAAAGAAAGAGAGAGGGTGATGGTACGGTGATGCATGCAGATGCTTAAAAGAACTCAAGTGCTGAATTTTAAACAATTAGAGATAGATTTTTGCACGTCTTTAGTCAAATTTCAGAACAGACTAAGAACCCTAATCATCATCCAATCATGCCCAAACAAGTTTAATTTAACGAAGCAATAAAACAGACATGAGAATGATTAATTCCAGATTTAATAAACAAATTCCAGCAATAAAGTGCTAACAAAATCTCAAATATAAGCCAAAGTCTCAAAGATAAAACATAAATCTAAGCGATAGGAAACCTAATGGATGAGATTCTTCCGAAGTCAATTACTTTGAAACCCTAATTTAAAATCAGCAATAGGCCGGATTAGGAATGATGTTTATCACATGAAAATATCGAGGGACGATTCAAACCGTGCTTTGGTCAATGCCGGCCGCGATCAAAGGCTCCGTTGTTGTAGATGAAGGGGCGGAAGAGGAGGCGTGGTCCGGAAGAAAAGGATGAAGAAGCCAAAATGATTTGATCTTGTAGAAGAGATGATATCCGCGTTGATCTTCCGCGAAGTCGTAGACGAGGGCGTGGCGACGAGGAAGAAACTTGCGAAAAGAAGGAGACTGGAAGCCAGAGGATTCTTCGAATAAGGTGTCGAACAAACGATCCCGCTTCTCCGTTCTAGGGTTTCAATTCATCATTCATCGTCCTTCTTCAATTAGGGTTTGTAGGCTTCATAGAGAGGGAAGCAACAACGAAAAAAAAGGAAAGAGAGACACATCCACACGGGAAAGAGGGAGAAGGGGACGCGGGCACGCTTCCCGAGGCGTGCCCGCGCGGGTCTTTTCGCGGGAAGAGAGAGCCGGACAGGTGAAGAGGGGTTCGGCTAGGGTTTTTGACTCCCTTTGAATCCCATCCATAGAGATCTAAATCGACTTAAGATCCTACGAATAAAACCTAAACATAGAAATGAGTCAGTTCGGCATCTGTGGCTCGAACCGGATGCGAACATGACTCGCACCTACCCAAACCAGAAATAAAAACATAAATAACTCAAGATCCATCAGTCGGATCGACATAAAGTAAAAACCAAAGTCATAGTTAATCGAAACAGCTCTCCAATGATGCAGACGGATTGGCGATCGGCTTCCTGGATCTCCGTAGGGAATAAAAATACGCCATCAGCTATGAAAATCTGCACGTAGGGCTCGTCTGCATCAAGTCCCCCGGACTTAAAAGAACTCGACTCCTGTCGAGTAAGGTCCTGGATCCAGTGGAGGCTCTCCTGGAAGTAGTCGCAACCTCTGCATTTGCTCCAACTGCTCTCCCGGATCCGGTGGCCAAGTAATCAGCCTCAAGTACGCAGCGACTTCATCTGGCATCCCCTGCCCATCAACGCTAAGCGAAGACCTGAAAGCCAAAACCAACATCCTCCTCGGCACGGAAAGATCATCAAGATATCCAGATAATTTTATGTGATAATAGGAATATAGGTTTGACATGAAATTCAAAAGACATATGAAAGGAAAGGCCGCGGGAGCATAATATGTTGCGGGTCATCGGTTAACGCAATAAGCTATGGTTCCTTTGAGAGGCCCTGGGTTGCGGGTGCAATATGTATTGCTCAAAGTGGCCTGCGTACGTGGCAAAACAAGTGGATTCTAGACTAAGAAGATATGTCATGCAATCATTGTCTTGATGCAGTGAATAAAATAAGAAATTAAATAACTCATCAAGCCACTTGTTATGACTTCGAAAAAGTAAAAATGATGGGCTTTTTGAAATCTGAAAGCATGGCTCATAAGTACCCAGGATTGAAAAGTGAACAAGCATAGCAAAATCTTCTTTAATGCTCAATTCAACACTTGGTCGATAATATGGATGCACACATGAATGGACTGTTAATGTAAAGATGTCAGGCAAATGATGAATGCAAGTGCAAGTGATGCCTACAGATTCTAAATGTGATGTGCATGCGATGGAATGCAAGATGTTGTCTAATCCATTCTCAACTATTAGTGAATCAGAAGAACACCCTACTAAATCATCTGCCAATGGTGGTATGGGATGGCTCTGACTCAGAAGAGTTTTAGGTGCATGGGATCGGTGTCTCTTAAAACACGTGGGCCATAAGGTGACGTTGATGCTGTCCTTAAGGAAAATATAGGTGTTGGCTTTTCCGTGATGTAGTGCATCTCGGTCGAACTGCCATAGACGCCCAAGGATAATATCAGCTACTTCCAAGGGAAGGACATCACACCAAACCTTATCTCGATATTGCAGCCCAATCGACAACTTAGCCAAACAACAATTAGTCACTAGTTTGCTCGTGGTGTTGTCTAGCCAAGATGTTTTGTAAGGATGAGCCAATGGTTTGACTTTCCACTTCTTGCTCCTGACTATCCCTTCACTGATTAAGTTGGTGGTGCAACCTCCATCTATCAAGACACAAAGGTCCATGCCATTGACAGTGCAGACTGTTCGGAACAGCTCGAATCTCTGGTTCTTGCAATGTGGCTTTGGGGGTCCTCCACAGAGCTCGTGGGGTAGTAACGCTTTAGGTGCCTGGGGTGATGGAGACTGGTGAATAACTAATAGTGGCGCAGTTACGTCATCCCCCTCCAAGACCAACTCATTGAAGTTTTCTCCCTCGGACTCATGACTGTCCTCTTCATGATCTGCGAGATTTGTCTGTGGGTTGAATTGACGTCGAGGATAATCGGCTGACTTGTGGCCGGGCTGGTTGCACTTGAAACACTTCATCGTGCTCGGGTTGGTTCCTAAGACTCCTTTACCCTTCTCAGTGGGTGTAGGAACTGTACCAGCTACAGGGGAAGGTCCAGGGATTGATCTACTAACAGATCCGGATGGTGCCCTAGTGTTGTCATTTCGTCAGGACGCAGATCGGGAGTGGTGAGACTCGACTTTCTTAGCCCGACAGTGTGCATCACTGACCTGATACAAGTCATGAAAGGACACCACCTCTTGAATTGAGGACTTAAGACCATTGACGTACCTAGCGACGCTCTGCTCTTCATCTTCATGCAGATCATTGCGAGCCTGGAGCTTGTAGAACTCGTTGGTGTAATCGTCCACCGACTTGTGCTCTTGTCGCAGGTTTTGGAATTTTTGGAACACGCTCAGTTTGAAATCAGAAGGGAGGAACTTCTGTTGCATCTTTTCCCTTATGTGTGTCCAAGTGGAAATCTTATCTTTCCCCTTTCTACCCCTCGTGGTCTGCAACTGGCTCCACCAGATCAGTGCATGACCTTTCAATTTGAGACTAACAAACTTGACTTGTTTGTCGCGGGGAATTTCCTTCCATTCAAAATATTGATCGATTCTCTCGGCCCAATCTAGGAACTTTTCAGAATCCATCCTACCTTCAAACTCAGGAATTTCGATTTTGATACCCTGATCCCAGCCCCAATAGGATTTCGTCCTCCTATGAGTTTTCCTACTGCGCCTATCAGACCCGTCAGATGAACTAACACTATCATCTCCTGACTCAAGATCTAGCTCACTACGCTCTGGAGACGCTCTAGCCCTGTACTCTCGATGGGGTCGAGGTGGATTTTGGGAAGTGGTAAAGGCCAAGGTCAAGGCTTCGATCTGAGTCTGAAACATATCCATGTTTGCTTGTTGCCTTTTGAAGGCATCTTGCCAAGTGCGGGGTGGGGAAGGTTGTCTTGGTGGTTCAGCCATTGAAGATTCTCTAGAAGATGCTATCAACTCACCACAGAGATAAAAAGATGATCCTAATATGGATGCGAACACGCGGGTGCTAGTTTGCTAATTTATGCCAAGACACAAAACTAAAATGAAAGAAGAAAAATAAATTTCAGCAATCACACAATGATGCGAATGATGCAAGAGGACCAGCCGTTGCGTAAGAACGCGACGACTAGTGCGCTCTGATACCAACTTGACGCATGCAGATGCTTAAAAGAACTCAAGTACTGAATTTTAAACAATTAGAGATAGATTTATGCACGTCTTTAGTCAAATTTCAGCAAAGACTAAGAACCCTAATCATCATCCAATCATGCCCAAACAAGTTTAATTTAACGAAGCAATAAAACTGACATGAGAATGATTAATTCCAGATTTAATAAACAAATCGCAGCAATAAAGTGCTAACAATATCTCAAATATAAGCCAAAGTCTCAAAGATAAAACATAAATCTAAGCGATAGGAAACCTAATGAATGAGATTCTTTAGAAGTCAATTACTTTGAAACCCTAATTTAAAATCAGCAATAGGCCGGATTGGGAATGATGTTTATCATATGAAAATATCGAGGGACGATTCAAACCGTGCTTTGGTCAATGCCGGCCGCGATCAAAGGCTCCGTTGTTGTAGATGATTGTAGATGAAGGGGCGGAAGAGAAGGCGTGGTCTGGAAGAAAAGGATGAAGAAGCCGAGATGATTTGATCTTGTAGAAGAGATGATCTCTGCGTCGATCTTCCGCGAAGTCGTAGACGAGGGCTTGGTGAAGAGGAAGAAGCTTGCGAAAAGAAGGAGACTGGAAGCCAGAGGATTCTTCGAATAAGGTGCCGAACAAGCGATCCCGCTTCTCCGTTCTCGGGTTTCAATTCATCATTCATCGTCCTTCTTCAATTAGGGTTTGTAGGCTTTATAGAGAGGGAAGCAACAACGAAAAAAAAGGAAAGAAAGAGAGAGAGACATCCGCACGGGAAAGAGGGAGAAGGGGACGCGGGCACGCTTCCCGAGGCGTGCCCGCGCGGGTCTTTCTGCAGGAAGAGAGAGCCGGACGGGTGAGGGGGGGTTCGGCTAGGGTTTTTGACTCCCTTTGAATCTCATCCATTGAGATCTAAATCGACTTAAGATTCTACGGCTAAAACCTAAACATAGAAATGAGTCAGTTCGGCATCTGTGCTCGAACCGGATGCGAACATGGCTCGCACCTACCCAAACCAGAAATAAAAACATAAATAACTCAAGATCCGTCAGTCGGATCGACAGAAAGTAAAAAACCAAAGTCATAGTTAATCGAAACAGCTCTCCAATGATGCAGACGGATTGGCGATCGGCTTCCTGGATCTCCATAGGGAATAAAAATACGCCATCGGCTGTGAAAATCTGCACGTAGGGTTCGTCTGCATCAGACGACTGCGATTAGGTTTGATTAAATGAGGTGTTAAGAGAGTTCAATGGAGGGATTAAAGAGGGGATAAATGAGTTTTTAATGAAGATAAAATGGGATTTAAGAGAGGGCTGCCATCAAGGTTTCGGGTAATGGTTGGGTTTTTGCAATGGATGGCTATGATGTTTGCCCAACGGATGGCTGTGATGTGTGCGGGGAATTCTGCATGTGCAAGGATGGCTGTGATTGGTTTGGGTAAGGAGAGAAAGAGAGAGGGTGATGGTCGGTTGCATGCATGCATGCATAGCATGTTTGATTAAATGAGGTGTTAAAAGAGTTTAATGGAGGGATTAAAGAGAAGATAAATAAATTTTTAATGAAGAGAAAATGGGATTTAAAAGTGGGCTGCAATCAAGTTTTGGATAATGGAATCATGCATGGGTTTTTGTAACAGATGGCTGTGATGTGTGCCCAACGGATGACTGTAACGGGTCCGGGTCGTAAACAGGTCGACACGACTAACCCGTTTAGTAAACGGGTCGGGTCTGGGTTTTGTCTCCGACCCTTGACCCATTTAAGACCCGTTTAAAAATTAATGGATTGGGTCGGGTCTACCCGACATTTAATCACAGTGTATAATGGGTTCAACGGACGACTGTGATCAGGACAACCATGATGGCGAGTTGCAACGAAATATAAAATTACAAAAAATAAAGAATAAATATTTAAACGGGTCTTACCGGGTCTACCCGTTTATAAACGGGTCGGGTACGGGGTTGGAATCTAGGCACGATTAGTTAAACGGGTCGGGTTGAGTCTGGGTTTAGGGGTTTTGGCACGATTAGTTAAACAAGTCGGGTCTAGGCACGATTCTATCTTGGCCGACCATTAAATGATGGATTTAATGGTCAGCCATTGAACCATTCTGTGAAACGAGTTTTTTGATCATACCCCCTACTTAATTTGGGTAATTAATTAAACCATTCTATCTTGATTAATCATTAAAGTTTTTTTAAAGTTCAAATTGTAATTTTAAATATTTTTTTATAGTTCAAATGAAGTTTTTCAAATACAATTTTTGATAAATGAGGAGATTCACACTTTGACTGGTGGTTTTGTTGGGGTTGTTGGTCCATCAGGGCGAGGTCGTAGGAGCTGGGTGTTATCGCCGAAGGCGGCGGCTTAGATGGTAGCGAATGGCTCAACAGTGGCCACTATTGGTGGTGTCGGGGTCGACGGTCCATCGGGGCGGGGCCGCTGTAGGCCAGTGTTGCTGCCGAAAGTGTTTTGTTGCCAAAGGCGATCAGGTGTATTGCCGCCGAATACGACGGTGTGGGTTGGGGGTGGTGATGCCCGGGGGGTGTCTTACCACTGATTGCGGCCCACTGCAATGCCAACAGGTGTGTTGCCGCCAAAGGCGGTCCGACTGTGCTTTGCCGCCGAAGGCGGCCCGCTCCAGTGCCGACAGGCACGAGCATGCACTAGTAAAAGACGGTACAAGGAATTATAGGGTCTGACGGCTAACCATCTATATATACCTCCTGTAGTTAGGGTTTATATAGAACCGTAGAAAATAGTACCTAAAATACCATCGAAATCATACGGATGCCCAAAAACGTCATGTACCCCTGGGGCCTTCAGAACGTCGAGGGACTGCAGTATGCATCACAATCTTCTAACCAAACCATCATCCTCCATCAAACCTAACAAAATTATGACTACGTCTTAACTTTGACAAATGACCACCATGTCCTAAACAAATAAGTAAATGATGATCTCGCCCGATAGGGCAATAAAATAAAACATTGTGGACCAACGCTCTGGAATTCTTGTAAATGAATATGCTCCGATACGTACACGTGTGAATCCAGCTCTGCATCAGGGGTGCTCCATCCTACATGAGAAAGTTACACAACTCGCCTTCGAATAACTTGTAACTCCTCATTAGGTGGTTGTCGTGTTCATAGGGGTACAAGTATTGTATGTGATTTGGCTATTAGATTAAAGCATATACATGTGTGTGGATGTTTGCTTAGGTATTTAAAGTAATTACATAGTTAATTGAAACATAACTTGAAAATCCACCGTTTGTAGTAGCACACTAGAAACCCTCCTAGGATTTCGTAGCATACGCTGCGTTATCAAGTGATGGAAGGAAGGCTCAGGGTACGAGGCATCAATCTAGCTAATTTTAAGTTGAATTCGAAGTTCCAGATCAAACAACACCGATTACCCGTCAATTTTTCATAAATAAAAGTAAAGTGGGGAGAGATAGAACAGGATTGAGTGCTCAAAGACGAGAGGAGATCACCTGTTGCTGCTTGGCCACTTGATCTCTCAGCCTGCGGATGGCTTCCATAACGCCTTCCTCAAAGATCGCGGGGGATCGATCACAAACCCTAGATCTCTCCGCAGCTGGGACGGAAGCTTCTTCCTTGCGGATTTTGGGTGGTCGGACGGAGGAGTGGTGGGGTTTGAAGTGAAGTTGGGTAACTGTCGGAAAGGATTTATAAGCTTTGACATGACAACTCTCGTGCACGTATCGTGTACAACTACCAGCTGGGTATGGCCGTCGCGGCCCTCGTCACGTGCGGAGATTTTCTCCGACAACGGGGAGCTGGAAAAGAGGAGTTAAAACTTAAACAACGTCAAAGCGAGGACTCCGCCTACAGAAACATAAAAAAAATAACAGCAATTACTTAAAAAAACATAAAAAATAATATATTTATAAAAAAAAGTTACAACACTTCTTAAATGGTTGAAAAAGGCTTTACCCACGTATTGTATATGCGATCATTTAGTTTTTTTTTTAACCCAACCTATTAAACAGGTGGGTGTCTTATTTTAAAAAAAAAAAATTACCCAGCCTATTATATAGGCGGATAGCTCTTTTTACAAAGACGAAAAAATTACACTTAACCCCTCCAACCCCTCTATAGTTTAAAAACTATATTTTGCCTCCTTCACTTCAGTTTTTATCAGATAAAAATTACCAAATGGATAATTAAATAGTTGACAAAAAGGGGTGTGGTGCTAACATTTCAAACTTTAGGGTACAGCTTGAAACAAAATAAACTACATACGAGTTAAGTGTTTTTGAGCTAAACTTTAAGGGGGCAAAGTGTAATTTACCTTTGAAACCTTTACCCACCTGTACAATACAAGCGGGGTAAAGGTTTCAAAAACACGTAACCCCCCTATATTTAAAAACTACATTTTGCTCCCTTCAATTCAGTTTTTATTAGATAAAAACTACATTTCAAACTTTTGGATGCAATTTGAAACAAAATAAACTACAGGGGGGTTAAGTGTTTTTGAGCTAACCTTAAAAGGGGTAAAGTGTAATTTTAAATAAAAAAAACCTACAGGCAGGCAGGGTTAAACAAAAAACAAAAAATTAATGGATCGCATATATAAAAGATGAGTAAGCCCTTTTTCAACAATTTAAGAAGTTTTGTACCGTTTTTTATAAATACATTATTTTTTATTTTTTTAAAAAAAAAATTGCTGCAAAAATAAAAAGGGAAAATCCCCAAGAGCACCTCTAACATGGCATGTCTCTGCCCTATGATTCATCTACATACAGCTCGCAAGTATGATCAGGGACGCTGGAATCAGCTCCTAAAAGTTTCTTTTTGATTTTTTTTCTTTTTGAAAGGACTTTTTTCGATTCAAATTTGACCCATTGCTCCCAACATTTAGGCTGAGTTTTCTTTTCTTTTCTTTTTTTAATAGAGTGAAATATGCTAGATAGTCAAGAAGGCTTGCATCAGTCAATCACTGGACCAAAAAGACGCAAATTGTTATTCACCAAAGCTTTGGATGTATGGTGGGAAGTTCGTCCTAAAGTAGCATCTACATCCCTAATGACAAATATAACCGGCAAACCAATCAGTAACATTGTTCTCCTCTCCAAAAATTTTAGATATATGAATCTAAAGGGATGAAAGTTTTAGACGAGCCACCTCCTCAGAATTGACCTACCGATCCGGGCATAAGCCATCTCCTTGGAATTGACCTACTGATCCGGGCTACTGAGTGGTGGTGGTGATTGTAGACACAAAAAATTTGATCGCACCCGAGCCCGGCCCCTATGCGCCAACTCGGGGACAAACCCGACATGAACCGGGCCCACCAAACCCGACCCGAGCCAAAGGAGAGGTCGGGTGGGCCCATCCTCAAGTGGGGCCCACCCGACCCCCCCTTTTGGAAAATCGTGCCCCCTACCCGCGGGTAGGGAGCGGATGGTCAAGAAAGAAAGAAAGAAAAGAAAAGGAAAGAAGAGAAAGAAAGAAAAGGAGAAAGAAAGAAGAGGAAAGAAAAGAAAGAAAGAAAATAAAATAAAAAGAAGAAAAAGGAAAGAAAACCGCCATGCGTGGGGGGAGGTTGCATAGACGTCTACAGAAGCGTGGATCTACGTCGATCCCTCGATCCGACGGACAAAAAATGAAGCCGGGTCGCCATCGATTTAATGTGCAAGATTCAAATAAAAATTCAAATGATTGGGCCATAATACTCCGCCAAAAAAGGAAAATAAATGAAGGTTTATTCTCCTATAAATGAGGGAATGAATCTTGGGTAATTATGGGAGAGATAATCAAGGGATTTAAATGAACCTTCCCGTATCTCTCCCCACCCCCCTTCACCTATAAATAGAGGGGGAGGGGAAATGCTCAAGAGGTCGAAGACAGAAGCAATGAAGCTCTGCAAAGGAGGAGACACACCTTCAACGACCCAAGGCTTCACGAGGCTCGAGCAAGCATATCCCTTTGGGACCGGCTTAGTCCATTGAAAGTCCTCATCAACGTGAAGACCCTTGCATAAGAAGATCAACACTTCGACTCCGTGAACCAAGGAGAAAGCTTAGATAAGAAGAAAGCTTCAACTCCGAAGACGCTAGAAGCAAAGGCCGGAGAAGAAGATCGAAGCGGCACCACCTCGTCGTCTTCAACAAGCCTTCGACTCCGATCAAGCCCAAAAGCCCAAAGAAGAATATCGAAGCAGCACCACCCCGCACCACCCCGTCATCATCATCAAGCCTTCGACTCCAATCAAGCTCAAAAGCTCGGAAAAGAAGATCAAAGCGGCATCGCACTGTCGTCTTCAACAACATCTGCTCCACTCACAAAGTATAAAGCTTGGAGAAGGACACCCGAAGCGGCGCTATACCTGTCATCTTCAAAACAAAGTCTTCAACTCCGATCATGCCAAAGAAGCCTAGAGAATAGAAGTCAAGCCGACGGTACAATCGTCGAGGAAGCCGGAAGAATAAAGAAAAAGTGAAGGCGTAGCCATCGCCGTTCGAAAAGAAGATCAAGTCAATGCCAAAGCAAAAGTCAACACAAGAAGCCGAAGCAAAAGCACCGGTAAAGCCCGTGCCAAAGCAACGCAAGTGCCAAAACCAAGTAATTATGATGGTCACAAGCAAAACATCACACGTTTTAGCCGATACAACGCAAAGTCTGGAAGAACTAAATCATCGCAAGCCTCTACCCTTCTATGTTGAAGTGCAAACGTCAAAGCAAAGCAGAAGACAGAGTCATGCCAAAACAAAGCCAAAGCCGAAAGTAAAGCCAAAACTGAAGCCAAAGCACGATCGATGTCACGAACCGATGATCTAGGACGCCGAGATCTAGCCAGAGCTAAAGGAGACACGAAAACCAAGGAGCAAAGCCAAAAACCCCCCTAGCCGAGAAAGCGCGAAGCACGAAAGGGACAAAACCATTGGCTACAAATCCTTAGCCTCTCAAGAAACCCTCACCCTGTAAAGATCTCTGTCCTGGGTAACCTCTTTAGAGCTCTCGCACGAGGTAACATGGAGACGCGAATCAAAGGGACCCTCCAGTGGATCTCTCCCACAATCTCTTGGTCAAATCTTTGCCGCACCCGGCTCACCACCCCCAAGTCCCCGGGTCCTAGCCTCTGTAATCTCGTTTTATGTAATAAAGACGACCCAAATCTTTTTCTGCGCATATAGATTTCTGGCACGCCCGGTGGGTCCTCATCTCCTTTCATTCGTATGTCTGAAGGAGTTGCCTCAAGTTTGCCATGGGCGAAACAAATGATGCTACGTTTGCTCCAACATGTCTTTCGCCCATCGCCGAGTCTCTGCTACTCTAACATGGTGATCCAGAAAATCCGGAGGATTACGTTCCCCTGGTAGTATGCGTTTACACTCAGCGTACTCGAATTCTGGCGGACGTCTTCACACCAGAAACTACTGCCAAAGATGCTCGCGAAAGTGCCGACGAGGCCTTAGTGCATGAAGAAATGAGCCTCGATCCTACAAGCCATGTCCAAAAATTTGGGGAGGACCAGCCCCAACCCCGAGCCCGGTTGGGTTCTCCAATGGACTTTGCACCTCCTCTACAGGGGGCAAATATCTGTCATCAAGCAGAAATGAGTCAGTGCAACTACGTCTCCGACGATGAAGATACAGACATACAATATCAAGATATTTTGCGTCATCATCCCCTTCCGCTCTTCAGCTCCAAGTCATGAAAATGGGCGAGTATATGGCGCAAATTACTCAGCTGATGGAGGAAAAGGACCGCCACATCAATGCTTTACTACAAAAGCTAAATGCAAGGGATGCTGTATCAGTCAACCAACCTCCTTCTTCTCCTGTAGCCACCCCAGCGCCGTCTTCAAATCCGACAGAGATCGCCCCGAATGTTCTAGCGGCTACTCTGGCACTCTTTTCGGCTCCCATCCCAGCGGAGGCTATCTCTCCAGTACTAGTCTCGGTGGCCACACAACCGTCGGCGACATCAACGATGACTGTCCAGCAGATACAGTCGTTGGTAGCCAACATAATGCACTCCCACAGTGGCAGTCTTCCTCCTATTACGGTGGCCTACTCGAAGCCTTACACTGCAAGGATCTAGCAGCTGCATTTTCCTACCGGATTCCAACCACCAAAGTTCCAGCACTTCGACGGGAAGGGCAATCCAAGGCAACACGTCGCCCACTTCATCGAAACTTGCAACAATGCTGGCACATACGGCGACGAGATGGTGAAGCAGTTCGTTCGCACCCTCAAAGGTAATGCATTTGACTAATATATTGATCTCCTTCCAGGATCCATCAATAGTTGGGACTAGATGGAGAAGGAGTTCCTCAACCGCTTCTACAGCACTCGATGTATCGTTAGCATGACCAAGCTTACTGCCGTCAAGCAAATGAAGGACGAGGCGGTGATCGACTACATCGATCGTTAGAGGAACCTTGCGTTAAATTTACGAAATTGTTTGTTTGAAGACTCAACCATCGAGGTGTGTACCCAAGACATGCACTGGGGCTTACTCTACATCCTCAAAGGAATCAAGCCTCGGTCCTTCAAAGAACTCGTGACTCGGGCCCATGACATGGAACTCAGTATAGCAAATCGTGGAGACTCAAAGGCCAAAGACTTCTTGAAGGTAGAGAAGAAGGATAAGCCGCCTACACCAAAAGCAAAGCAAGTCAACGTTGCCGACGCCACTTCAACTTCCAAACCACTCAAGATCAGTGGCAAGCCGGATCAAGGAAAAGGGGCCACTATACCATCACCTCAGCCTCAAAGGCAACCAAGGATGACTCTCGAGGAGCTCAAAGCAAAGGAGTATCCCTTCCCAGACTCGGAGGTCTCCTTCATGTTCGACCAGTTGCTGCAGGAGAAGATGATTGAACTTTCTCCTTCAAAGAGGCCTAAGTAAATGCATCACGTCGACGACCCTCTCTTCTGCAAGTACCATCAGGTGGTTAGCCATCCCATCGAGAAGTGTTTTGTCTTCAAAGAGAAAATCATGATGCTCGCAAAGCAAGAAAAGATAGTGATCGACTCCGGTGATGTCGCTACAGTAAACATGACGTCCATCACCTTTGGTTCCTTCCCACCGGTACTCGTTGATGCACGATGGGAAACGCCCAAGTTGTGTATCAATCGTCAAAGGCCAATCGTGAAGTCGGCTTCACAACCGAAGGTCTTGAAGCGATGACGGGGTACTCCTGCGCTCGCCAGGAATGAAACACCATTGCCCCGGGAGCAACCGTCGCTCACGTTAGTACCTCTCCCGAGCAAAGCTACATCTCAACGAACTTTCCAAGAGAGGTACGAGCGAGGAATCCAGAAGTTGGCCTATTGTGTTAACCCTCAGGAAGGTCTGACTATTACGTTATTTATTCCCAGCCTCTATCGGTCTCAATGGAGGAAATTACGCCAACTGGCTGGGGGTCAAAGAAGGAGCCTGTGAAAAAGCAAGTCCCTCCTAGCAAGGCTATATCCCAACGTACTCTCCAAAAGAGGTATGAGCAAGGAGATCCAGAGGTCGGCCTACTTGGACAGCCCTCGGGTAAGTTCGACTACTATGTTCTCTACTCCAAGCCTGCGTCCGTTTCAATGGAAAAGATCAAGACCACCGGCTGTGGATTAGAAGATGAGCCAGCAGAGCCTCCAGAAGAACAAGCTTCTCTGATCGACGAAGAACCTACAGCTGCCACTCCAAATCTTCACCTTGGCGAAAGAGAATCCACTGATGAAGATGCATGGATCATGATACCTCGAAGGCGAAGGCCACAGCGGGCGAGACATCACAAGCTAGATCGGGTGACGAGAAAGCTCCCCGAATGAAGCACGTATAAGAAGAAAAGCAAAGCTCCATGGAGAAAGGCATTCAAAGTGCCGCCAGCAAATCCAGATGATCTCCTCTGGTAGAGCCCTCCAGAACCAGTAACGCTGTAAGAGTTCTTCCCTGATCACTTTTTCCCAGCCAATCAGCATCTCAGAGTCTCCTGTTGCATGGTCGAAGTTCACGAGATGCCGGGAGAGAAAGGCAAGATCGAGTCTTCTAAAGAAAGTGACTCCGACAACGAGAGTGACGGCTCCGACAAGGATGCCACTGCTTCCCACGACGAGGCAATCTTGCACTTGCTGCTCATAGAAGCATTATAGCTCCCAAAGAAGGCTCGCCTAGCGATGGTCGCGACCTTAGCAGATCCAGACAGCTACAAGAGAAAGAGAAAGGATGTTAAGAAAGGTAAAACTGTTGCCTCCTACAATGCAGCAATTGTTGGAAATAAATCCATGGCAGAGGCCCACAGCGGAAGCAAAGTGAAGGTCCGAGGACCGTAGGCGGTGTGCGTTACAAATCAAAATTTTCATCGAAACGTTCTACATATGCGTGTATGAAACTAGCATGACAACTACGCGAACCCCTAACGACGATCTAACGCAAAAGAACAATCTAGCATGTATGCATGTTCTAATTATGTTAGATCTACTTGTTAGAGATCATACCTGCGTGCGGAATCTTTCATCGCGAAAAATTTCTTCTTTGTCGATGGAGACGGGCTACAGATCTGCTCGACATAGCTTTGGTACGATAGCCATAACTTTCTGCTCCGAACTCCGATTGGGCTGAAATTTGGACTGCAGGTAGCCAACTTTGAGACGCAACGTTTGCAACAAGTTTCACGTCGTTTGGACTTCTGTAGCTCCTGGTATCACAGAAACAACGCTGATTTTCTGTAC
The DNA here is from genome assembly GCA_947650365.1 of Chamaelirium japonicum. Classification (NCBI taxonomy): domain Eukaryota; kingdom Viridiplantae; phylum Streptophyta; class Magnoliopsida; order Liliales; family Melanthiaceae; genus Chamaelirium; species Chamaelirium japonicum. The sequence continues at coordinate 62,690,743 of OX393549.1, read as the reverse complement.
AGATTCTGGACAGCAAAAGGTTGCGGGAGACGCCTTCTAGTTCACCCGATCTCACACGATGCACGGCACCTCGTCGATGGATCTCTGAGTGCCTCCATATGACGAGCCTTCTCCTTCTACGAAACACCATACGAGGAAGACGAGTCGCCATCCAATGGCGCAAGCGAGGGAGAGAGAGAGACGAGGGAGGAGATGCGAAGAGACAAGAGAGGAGATGCCTAGGGCTTCCCCCATGGCTTGGGCCGGCCCTAGGGCTTGCATGGCTCATTAATTTCATCCCCCCCTCTCTCCCTATGCCTTATATAAAGCCGGCCTTATCCTTATGGATAAGCCTAGCGGATATGATTGACTGATTCAAACATCTCCCTATATATCTCTTCTTTTATCTCTATCTTTTCCTTGTTTTCGAAAACGGTCAAAACCAGCCCGTTTTCTGCGCCTCTTGACCGACCCTTTCATCGGAGGCAACAACCTCCTGAAACTAATAGGGCCGGCCTTGACCAGTCTCTCAACACTCAGGGCCGGCCCCCTTAGTGCATAGTGACGCATGGTATGACCAAAACGCCCTTATGTCAATAGTTGGCCGTTCCTCGTGTAAGAGACTTTGCAAGGCACACATAAGTGAAGTGCACCAGTGATTTCACTATTCTCTGAGGTTCCCGTAGGGTGCCCCTAGTGAAGTCAACTAGTCAACTTGCAACATGTCCCGGTGCATCGCACCCATGTGGCAAAGTCCACTTATGACAAGGAATTGCTACATGCGTCTCTGCACTAACCTAGGGTTTCCCCTTAGTGCACACACGTAGCTACGCATCTACCGTGCACTAGTGCGAAGCACTCACAGAGCGTATGCTTAGATTTCTCGCTTCCTCTAACTACGTTCTGTATTTTGAGGAGATGGTTTAAGAACCGTACATAATGTCGATAAGGTGGAACCTTCAGGGACCAGGGTTCATGGCTTCCAACTCAGACTCGATCGACACACTACCCGAGTGTACCATCGATCCTCTGAGTCCGAGTTAACCTGCGTAGCCACCCAGAGTGCGACGCAGGCTGCACTCCAATTCCCTCGAACTTACTATGTTCTCCCTCATACCCCTGCTCTCCGCTTAGTATGGTAAACCCGATGTCCCTCCACTGGTGCCATGATGCAACTCGAGCGGTGGAGAATACCGTCAGACTCGAGTGCTCATATGACTCGGTTCCTTCCAGGTTGACCATATACATCGTACCTCCGATTACTCTGACGAGCAACCGGATCCGTCATCAGTCAAACTGATGACCACCTGGCCAGGGTTTAATACGACGTAGGTCATACCAAGGAACGCACCTCCCGTTAGGGGTGTGGATAGCCTGCAGGAGTGACACGCTGATGCAACGCCAGCCGGGTAACCCAGTACACCGTGGTTTTGGATCACTGCATCTGGATCCTCACACATTGGTGCGCCAAAGCACCACACAACTGGTTAGTCCACCAGACATGGTTCCTCAGGGTTTAGGATCGTTTTACCCTAAGCAGAAACACGGTTTAGTGCACCGGTGTCTGCTCACCGATCTGTGCACCGTGTTGGTTCCGTTTGGCCACAGACACTGTGCCTGGTAATGACCGTGGTGGAGACACCCACGCTCTGTCATCCCAACAGCTTATCCTGATAGGGCGACCAACCCTTATCAGAGCTGCGAACGTATTTAGGTTACATGGGACCAGTCCCTTGAGTCTCCCACTCAAGTGGATTACCATGTAGCCATGGCTCTCTGTTCTGTAATCAGAACACGTACTAAGGTACGTACCAATATGCATTCCTATACTATCAACCATACATAGCTAAACTATAGGTTTTACGAGCTGTAGACCTCACCAATTCTAACAATCTCCCACTAGGTCTAACGAGGAATAATGGTGTTGAGCTCTGTAGCTTCTACATACTGCCCAAAAGCCTTTGCAGGAATTCCCTAAAGGAATTGGCAATATTGTCTGTAGATTCCACCTCAGTACCGCTACTTGCATTTCCTCCCATAACTGTCAGATCAAGTGGAGTTTGTACTTGATGGGTTTCCCCTCACGGCGGTGCCTAGTCTCCTTGGACCTTGCTTACCGCTCTTCTGTTTGCAACAACAGATAACTGAGCCTCTGGTACGCGTCCCAAGTTCTCTAAGAACTTCCTAAGCCTTACCACCTGATATACTACCTCGCACGCAACAACGTGCTAAGCCTCTGTGGTAGAGTCTGTGATGCACTCTTGCTTCACACTCTACCAACTACCGCTTCTAATCCCAAGATAAAAATAATCCCTGAAATCGATTTTCTGGAACGCACATCTGACACCAAAGTCAGATCCTGTGTGTCCAATCGATATCAGGACCTGTGAAGTGCAAGCTAACTCATAATCCTTACTTAATGAGGATTCCTGAGTATATCCTTCACATCAGTCCAGTGATTTGGACCCGGGTTCGACTGAAACCGACCCATGTATTCTGCTGCGCAATAGATATCTAGCCTCGTAAAACGAATCTGGCTAGAATCTTATCTTCATGCATAGCCTGTGACAGCAAGAGAACCTTGCTCTGGTAATCTCGAGTTACCTTGATTCCCAGAGCATAACTTGCCTCACTAGGGTCTTTCACATCGAATTGTGATGACTACAAACCTTTACCGTAAACAATATTCTTACGTCATTTTCAATCAGTAGGATATCGTTAACGTAAAGTACTACGTACACCCTTGTAGATTTTTCACCTTTCTTGTACCCACTTGGTTTATCATCATTCTGATCAAATCCGTGTGAGCGGATTTCCTTGATCAAAATAGATATTCCAACTTGGATGCTTGCATTAGTCCATAAATGGACCTTTGCAACTTACATCACATATCTTCATGACCTACTGACACAAAGCCTGGGGCGATATCATCCATATGTCCTTTCCAAATTCCCGTTAGGGAATAACTATCTTGACAACCATCAACCAGATCTCCCAACTATAATGGGCTGTGATGGATTTAAGAGGATCCGTTATAGACTTAGGCATAGCTACCAGTGAGATGGTTTTGACATAGTCAATCCCTTCTCCTTTGGCAACTAATCTAGCTACTTAAGTCTTAACTAGGTGCTCTTCTTATACACCTCCTACACCCTGAAGGGTGATAGTGTCATAAGTGTCAAGACTGTTCCAAGGGACATTGATGCTGATTTGCCTCAATGGTCTTTTGTCAGTCTGAGCTGTCGGAAGCTCCCACTACTTCTTCGTAGCTCTAGGGATCATCCTCCTGAAACTCTGGATTAACTATCGAAGTTTCTCCATAGTGTCTTTCAGGAGCTCTGATGCTCCCATAACGATGAGGTAGTGGCGGTACAAAGTGAATCGTTTCTACAGTGTCTGGTATACTAGTTTCTGTATCATCTACTCCCACTACGTTTTCAGATGCGCACGCTCTACCAGTACCCTGTAGTTCACCCAGAACTACCTTACTGATAAACTTATGGTCTATAATATAATCTTGGTCTAGGTAGATGATATTCGTAGAAACGATTACCTTCCAAACCTCAAGATCATAGAATAGTCCACCTTATGCCTCCTAAGGGTAACCTACAAACAGATATACCTGGAACTACATCTCCATCTCATCCCTCTTGTCCTTTTGCACAAGTGCAGGACAACCCTATATCTCGAGACTCTATAGTGTCAGCTTTCGCTTAGACCATAGCTCTCTATAGGTCTGAGTCACTGATCTAGATGAGAGATAGTTTCAGATATAAGCTACTGTTTTAAGGTACAGCCCCACCAAAGGTGGGTAGTACACTTGGCAATATTCATCATACTACGGACCATGTCAAACAGAGTCCGATTCCTTTTCTCGGAGACTTCATTCTGACGTGTCATCCTTAGAGCATTTAACTGGGAGATAATCCCATGCTCCCTCAGGATCCTAAGGAACTCGTCCGATAGTGACTTATTCTTTCGATTAAATCGAAGAGTCTTCTATCGTCTAGACGCTCTTGGAACCATAGACGTCAAAATTAACTAACCCCCATACCTTTTGTGGCCCTTTTAGTTATTATGCCTTCTAGATTACACTCAGAGGTTAGAAGGATCTCCGATGAATCTGTGAACAGAAACTCGGCCTTCTGTTATCTCTGAATTTATCTAAGGCAGAATATCTAAATCAGAGGGGTCACAAATGGGATAGCTTCTCCGAAGGATTTAGATGAATTTTAATTAGACGCTGCAGCTGTCATGAAATCTATTTCCGAATTCAGATTAAATACAAAGAGATTTTTCTGATCTATTCCTCTAATAATAAAGCTATCTATTCAGTTTAAGATACACACCTACAGTGCTGTCTAAAACTAAAAAACTTCATTTACTAAGGAAGAAACAGAACTACATCTCTAAAAAAACAAAATCTGTATTTCGGAAAAACCAAGACAATCATATCTAACAGCTTCCGCAGCGGCTTATGGCATCAGTACCTATGTTAGGATTACTTCACTATAAAGTAGCCTTCTGCTTTCCTTGAATCTCTGTAGACCCGAAGTCTACATTCTAAGAAGCATAAGAACTGCTACTAGATAGCGACTCAACTCCTAACATCCTGAGGCCATACTCAATCTTCAAATACCCCCTATGCTCGCCACAGCGGAAATACTTCCGTCCTTGGCGTTACCAGACTTAGGAGTCCACACTAGTTTCTGCACTATAATAGTTTTCGATCTCTTATAAGTTACTCCCTTAGGTTCTTCTAAAGAAGACCTAGGTTAAGCACTAAAGGCATTGCCTTTAATCCTGATCATATCCTTTGTCTCTTGGAAATCTCCTTAGAAGTTCTGCGTTTATCATCTCTAACTTGTTAAAGCTCAAGTCTCTGATAACGCCTTCGAAGGTTCCAGACAAGGATGCAAGATAGACGTCTTCCACCACCTCGTCATCTGGTACTATGTCTTTGGAATCTAGTTCGATCTGGAACTCAAGGGTGTATTCCCGAACAAGCATACCCTCAGACATCTCGGTACCGACAAGTATCTTAGTGGAAAAGCGATGAGTCAACTGACTTCGCCTTCCAGACATCTAATGCAAGTAAAACTTAATTAGAGAAGACCCGGCATATCTCTAACTCGCTTCTAAAGAGTTGTCCGCAAGTCTGCTATAACATAGCACTTGCACATCTCCTTAGACTCTCGCCAGTCTTCATATGCCCTAGTTAGTGCCCTAGTGATATCTGGACCCATTAGGTCTAATACAGGGATACTTAGATTACATGCCAATGTACGTTTTTACTACCCTATGCATAAGCTAAAGAAAGTGCTTCGGCTCTACGTAGTTAGAGACCCGATAACTGGTTCTCTTATGGGATAGCGGATAGGGGAACTATATGGTTGAATGAAAACGAATGCAAAATAACTTATTTTATGGATTTTTAAAATAAGATAATTATATCCAAATGTCAGCGCTACCCTCACAGCGAAGACACCTCTATGGATTAATTAACCATGTATGTAAGATCTCGGAATCGACTACACCTGCCCTAGGGGGCATCATGCAGCGTCAATCCGCTTACACGGGCCTTTCCTTGACCCTATCCAAATCTGCCAACTAAGGGCTTTGATGGACCATGGTTGTCCTTTTGGCCAGTGCTACGTGATCCCCATTGTGCAAGCAACAGATGCCTCACGTTCACTTCGGATGCTTACCCACAAGCCTAAGCAATTACGGCACGGGAGTTCATGCGGCCCCCACTAGGGTGGGATAAAAAGCCCTTCTCTCCTGGCCCCGTAACCGCCATATCCTGAAGGAGACCGCTAAGTTATCTGGCATGGAAAAACATAACCCTCACCCTAGGGGGTGTCGAGCTACGCCCTTCCACCCAGACACAAAGCAGTTGGTTGTGGAGGCCAGAGGATCTCGACGAGTCCTCTTACACATCCCTTATTATAGTTGAGGGTTATTTAATGCAAGTATGAGTGTACACTAAGGTCACGACAACCTATACACTAGACCCTGGTCATACCGTGCTCCCACTAGCATTCAAGCCTTTCGCGAAGCATTAATCGATCTCGGAATATCATAGTCCCTGCCTCAAGTGGATTTCTCCACTCAATGGTCATATTACATATCCTAAGAACATCGATGCTTCGCAAACTTGGCTATCACACTAATGCCCTGGAGCCTAACCTAAGGTCAGACTGAAAGGAAAGGCCTTCCACTACCATGGCGCCTTGCTTATAAATTTGACGAATGATGTCATAGTAGAATTTCAACTCATTCTAGGTTTCGATGCTTGCCAAATAGGCACACCCGACTAATCGGGTGTTGACCTAATGGGGGCATAACCAAATGTGAGGAATTCATGCTATGATCAAGAATCAATTAAATAATAGGCGTCACTAGTGGAATCCTATCCTAATAAGGTCACTAGGACCCGAGGGGAAAGGGCATCCCTCTAACACAGATAATTAAATTATCGCATCGGGGTTCTCTACAGAAATATAAAGAACTACTGAAAGAAACAAGCACACATCTGAATCAAGTTCAGGGTCCGACCCCTGAACCTGACTGGCACAGTGCAGGCTCTCTGTCTCCTTCGCAAGGTCCTCGATCCGGTGTAAGCCTCTGTATACGATCTCCTGACGCTTTCTGCCCTTTGCCGTCATCGTGTACGTTTCGCCGGATCGCCATCGTCCTCCAAGGTTTCGCTCGTCCTTCCGGTGGTGGATCTCCACGGCAAGTGCTCCTCTTCAATCTGTAACTGAAAAAGCTCTAGTACGCTTCGAGCAAGTGCTCGCTCGTACACAATTTCCTAGAACGAAAAGGAAAACAAACCTAGCTAAAAGCCTGGGAATCAAGGGTGGTCAATCTTCACCTCTTGCCCGACTATGGCTCTAAAATCTATCCACACACAGAAGAAAAAACATCCAGACAAAATCGCTAACACGATGTCCGACCCCCGATAGCAAGCAATCACATATCCAGAATAATTTTAGAAGCGGCGCCCTACAAGAACGATTCATAGAACACACAAAAATATACTATGCATGATCTACTCGTAGAACCCCGATGGCGGCACATACTATTCATGCGCGCACATGATGGTTTCATGAAAAACATGAAACGCACACCACTAGCGGGCTCTGATACCAATTGTTGGAAATAAATCCATGGCAGAGGCCCGCAGCGGAAGCAAAGTGAAGGTCCGAGGACCGTAGGCGGTGTGCGTTACAAATCAAAATTTTTATCGAAACGTTCTACATATGCGTGTATGAAACTAGCATGACAACTACGCGAACCCCTAACAACGATCTAACGCAAAAGAACAATCTAGCATGTATGCATGTTCTAATTATATTAGATCTACTTGTTAGAGATCATACCTGCGTGCGGAATCTTTCACCGCGACAAATTTCTTCTTTGTCGATGGAGACGGGCTACAGATCTGCTCGATATAGCTTTGGTACGATGGCCATAACTTTCTGCTCCGAACTTCGATTGGGCTGAAATTTGGACTGCAGGTAGCCAACTTCGAGACACAACTTTTGCAACAAATTTCACGTCGTTTAGACTTCTGTAGCTCCTGGAATCACAGAAACAACGCTGATTTTCTGTGCAGATTCTGGACAGCAAAAGGTTGCGGGAGACGCCTTCTAGTTCACCCGATCTCACACGATGCACGGCATCTCATCGATGGATCTCTGAGTGCCTCCATATGACGAGCCTTCTCCTTCTACAAAACACCATACGAGGAAGACGAGTCGCCATCCAATGGCGCAAGCGAGGGAGAGAGAGACGAGGGAGGAGATGCGAAGAGAGAAGAGAGGAGATGCCTAGGGCTTCCCCCATGGCTTGGGCCGGCCCTAGGGCTTGCATGGCTCATTAATTTCATCCCCCCTCTCTCCCTATGCCTTATATAAAGCCGGCCTTATCCTTACGGATAAGCCTAGCGGATAGGATTGACTGATTCAAACATCTCCCTATATATCTCTTCTTTTATCTCTATCTTTTCCTTGTTTTCGAAAACGGTCAAAACCAGCCCGTTTTCTGCGCCTCTTGACCGACCCTTTCATCGGAGGCAACAACCTCCTGAAACTAATAGGGCCGGCCTTGACCAGTCTCTCAACACTCAGGGCCGGCCCCCTTAGTGCATAGTGACGCATGGTATGACCAAAACGCCCTTATGTCAATAGTTGGCCGTTCCTCGTGTACGAGACTTTGCAAGGCACACATAAGTGAAGTGCACCAGTGATTTCACTATTCTCTGAGGTTCCCGTAGGGTGCCCCTAGTGAAGTCAACTAGTCAACTCGCAATATGTCCCGGTGCATCGCACCCATGTGGCAAAGTCCACTTATGACAAGGAATTGCTACATGCGTCTCTGCACTAACCTAGGGTTTTCCCTTAGTGCACACACGTAGCTACGCATCTACCGTGCACTAGTGCGAAGCACTCACGGAGCGTATGCTTAGATTTCTCGCTTCCTCTAACTACGTTCTGTATTTCGAGGAGATAGTTTAAGAACCGTACATAATGTCGATAAGGTGGAACCTTCAGGGACCAGGGTTCATGGCTTCCAACTCAGACTCGATCGACACACTACCCGAGTGTACCATCGATCCTCTGAGTCCGAGTTAACCTGCGTAGCCACCCAGAGTGCGACGCAGGCTGCACTCCAATTCCCCCGAACTTACTATGTTCTTCCTCATACCCCTGCTCTCCGCTTAGTATGGTAAACCCGATGTCCCTCCACTGGTGCCATGATGCAACTCGAGCGGTGGAGAATACCGTCAGACTCGAGTGCTCATATGACTCGGTTCCTTCCAGGTTGACCATATACATCGTACCTCCGATTACTCTGACGAGCAACCGGATCCGTCATCAGTCCAACTGATGACCACCTGGCCAGGGTTTAATACGACGTAGGTCAGACCAAGGAACGCACCTCCCGTTAGGGGTGTGGATAGCCTGCAGGAGTGACACGCTGATGCAACGCCAGCCGGGTAACCCAGTACACCGTGGTTTTGGATCACTGCATCTGGATCCTCACACATTAGTGCACCAAAGCACCACACAACTGGTTAGTCCACCAGATATGGTTCCTCAGGGTTTAGGACCGTTTTACCCTAAGCAGAAACACGGTTTAGTGCACCGGTATCTGCTCACCGATCTGTGCACCGTGTTGGTTCCGTTTGGCCACAGACACTGTGCCTGGTAATGACCGTGGTGGAGACACCCATGCTCTGTCATCCCAACAGCTTATCCTGATAGGGCGACCAACCCTTATCAAAGTTGCGAACGTATTTAGGTTACATAGGACCAGTCCCTTGAGTCTCCCACTCAAGTGGATTATCATGTAGCCATGGCTCTCTGTTCTGTAATCAGAACACGTACTAAGGTACGTACCAATATGCATTCCTATACTATCAACCATACATAGCTAAACTATAGGTTTTACGAGCTGTAGACCTCACCAATTCTAACAGCAATAACTTTCTCAGACGAAGATCTACAACTCAGAACACGACTACACAACCGTCCCGTCTATGTCTCGGGGTACATCAAGGACAAGTCAATAAATCGAATCCTGCTGGACTGTGGCTCCATCGTCAATATTATCTCATCCAAACAATGAGGCAGCTCGGCATTACTACCGACCAGCTCTCACAAAGCCAGCTGGTCATTCAAGGGTTCAACCAAGGCGAATAGTCCACCATCGAAATCATTCGTCTGAAGCTTTCCATAAAGCCAACTAGACACGGCGGTCCTCTTCTACGTCATGTTAGAATTGGTGAGGTCTATAGCTCGTAAAAACCTAGTGTTTAGCTTTGTATGGTTGATAGTATAGGATTGCATATTGGTATGTACCTTAGTACGTGTTTTGATTACAGAACAGAGAGCCATGGCTACATGGTAATCCACTTGAGTGGGAGACTCAAGGGACTGGTCCCATGTAACCTAAATACGTTCGCAGCTTTATAAGGGTTGGTCGCCCTATCAGGATAAGCTGTTGGGATGACAGAGCGTAGGTGTCTCCACCACGGTCATTACCAGGCACAGTGTCTGTGGCCGAACGGAACCAACACGGTGCACAGATCGATGAGCAGACATCGGTGCACTAAACCGTGTTTCTGCTTAGGGTAAAACGGTCCTAAACCCTGAGGAACCATGTCTGGTGGACTAACCAGTTGTGTGGTGCTTTGGCGCACCAATGTGTGAGGATCCGGATGCAGTGATCCAAAACCACGGTGTACTGGGTTACCCGGCTGGCGTTGCATCAGTGTGTCACTCCTGCAGGCTATCCACACCCCTAACGGGAGGTGCGTTCCTTGGTCTGACCTACGTCGTATTAAACCCTGGCCAGGTGGTCATCAGTTGGACTGGTGACGGATCCGGTTGCTCGGAAGAGTAATCGGAGGTACGATGTATGTGGTCAACCGGGAAGGAACCGAGTCATATGAGCACTCGAGTCTGACGGTATTCTCCACTGCTCGAGTTGCATCATGGCACCAAGTGGAGGGACAGCGAGTTTACCATACTAAGCGGAGAGTAGGGGTATGAGAGAGAACATAGTAAGTCCGGGGGAATTGGAGTGCAGCCTGCGTCGCACTCTGGGTGGCTACGCAGGTTAACTCGGACTCAGAGGATCGATGGTACACTCGGGTAGTGTGTCGATCGAGTCTGAGTTGGAAGCCATGAACCCTAGTCTCTGAAGGTTCCACCTTATCGACATTATGTACGGTTCTTATACCATCTCCTCGAAACACAGAACGTAGTTAGAGGAAGCGAGAAGTCCAAGCATACGCTCCGTGAGTGCTTCGCACTAGTGCACGGTAGATGCGTAGCTACGTGTGTGCACTAAGGGGAAACCCTAGGTTAGTGCAGAGACGCATGTAGCAATTCCTTGCCATAAGTGGACTTTGCCACATGGGTGCGATGCACCGGGACATGTTGCGAGTTGACTAGTTGACTTCACTAGGGGCACCCTACGGGAACCTCAGAGAATAGTGAAATCACTGGTGCACTTCACTTATGTGTGCCTTGCAAAGTCTCGTACACGAGGAACGGCCAACTAGTGGCATAAGGGCGTTTTGGTCATACCATGCGCCACTATGCACTAAAGGGGCCGGCCCAAAGTGTTGAGAGACTGGTCAAGGCCAGCCCCATTAGTTTCGGGAGGTTGTTGCCTCCGATGAAGGGGCCGGTTATGAGGCGCAGAAAACGGGCTGGTTTTGATCGTTTTTCGAAAACAAGGAAAGGATAGAGATAAAGAAGAGATATATAGGGATAAGGTTTGAATCTATCATCCTTATCCATACTGTCCTTATCCATATGAATAGGCCGGCCCTACATATGAGAAGGAGAGAGAGGGTGCACGAAATTAATAGAGTCATGCAAGCCCTAGGGCCGGCCATGGCATGGGGAAACCCTAGCCGCCCCCTCTCCTCTCTTCGCATCTCCTCTCTCGTCTCTCTCTCCCTTGCTTGCGCCATTGGATGGCGACTCGTCTTCCTCACGTGGTGTTTTGTAGAAGGAGAAGGCTCGTCGTATGGAGGCACTCAGAGATCCATCGACGAGGTGCCGTGCATCGTGTGAGATCGGGTGAACTAGAAGGCGTCTCCCGCAACCTTTTGCTGTCCAGAATTTGCACAGAAAATCAACGTTGTTTCTGTGATTCCGGGAGCTACAGAAGTCCAAACGATGTGAAACTTGTTGAAAAAGTTGCGTCTCGAAGTTGGCTACCTGCAGTCCAAATTTCAGCCCAATCGGAGTTCGGAGCAGAAAGTTATGGCCGTCGCACCGAAGCGAGCAGATCCGTAGCCCGTCTCTATCGACAAAGAAGAAATTTGTCGCGGTGAAAGATTCCGCACGCAGGTATGACCTCTAACAAGTAGATCTAACATAATTAGAACATGCATTCATGCTAGTTTGTTCTTTCGCGTTAGATCATCGTTAGGGGTTCGCGTAGTTGCCATGCTAGATTCATACACGCATATGTAGATCGTTTCGATGAAAATTTTGATATGTAACGCACATCGCTCACGGTCCTCGGACCTTCACTTTGCTTCCGCTGCGGGCCTCTACCATGGATTTATTTCCAACACGTCATTGACTGCCAAACATCATATCATCTCCTGCTAGGAATACCTTGGCTATATGAGAACGATGTTGTAGTGTCCACTTGGCACTAGTGCCTTAAATACTATGAGGAGGGCATGCATCACTGATGACAAGCCGTTCAATGAGGCCAAAGCACACCTTGCTGATGCCAAGTTTTACCAGCCAAAAGACCTTATAGCAGAAGTCCTTCCAGCTAAAGCTCCTCGAACCCAAAAGGCTAAAATGGCGAAGCGAGACAAAACACCTCTACCTGCAAATCCAGTGTAACCTTCCAGCAAGGCGATACTCGAAGTCAAGGAAGCACCGAGGCCAAGACAAAGAATGCGCATAACTTCAAGCCAAAATCCACACAACATATATACTCCGTTGCCCATCCAAGCTGTGCTGGTCCTGCACCTCATGCCTCAATGGCTTCATAAACACGAACGACCACCTCTAGCTTCAGCAAAAGAGCCGGTCCTGCCACTGTCAAAGGCCAATGTCATTACTCTGTAAAAAATGATGTTGCCGCTACCTAGTCTGATGCCAGCAACGAGTCCAATAGAACCTGTTGGCTCCTTCGAGGCCAGCTAACTCATATTTTAGCCAAAAGGGAGTTGGGGGCAAAACGCCGCCAAGCTGTTGTTCAAAGCCAGCTACAACAAAGAAAGCGCCATACATATCGGCACTCTTCCTCCAACTGCGACACCACATGGGATTACCAAAACTCAAGCTTGTCTTTTTCAAAGCGGCGAGTAGATTCTCCCAAATCGACGAGGCATTGGCTCCAGTCAAACCCCGATGGTCGTCAAGATTGCAACAAAGAAGCCCTTCACCTCCAACTACATTGAGGTGAAGATGATAAATGAAGCAGGTGAAGGATCGTTAGTCTCCGATGCACGCTCCACCTACGCCGTCTATCCCAAAATCAAGTCAGCCAAAAAAAGATGGTAACAAGCTCGATGTTGGGCTATACTCCAGAAGCAAAAGAAAAGCAGTCAAAGCCGGTCAAATTCATAGTATATACCCATGTTCGAAAGACTCGGGCCAATCAAGCAAGCAAAGAGGAAGTCGGTGTTCGACCGTTTGGGAATGTCAGTTAGGGACGCCGTTTTGATGCCCACCCACCCTCCCAAGTTGATTCATTTGACAAGGTTTTCGCATAAAGTCTTCTCCAAAAGGTGCATGGTGGTCGTCAATCATATCTCTGTTATAGGTACTGAAAACGATGATTCTTCTACATCAGACGACGAGTTGCAAGACTGCCAGTCCTCAAAGAAGGGGGGGTAGTCCATCGTTGACAACTTGAAAGAAATCAACCTGGGCACAGAAAAGGAGCCTTGGCCTATATTCGTCAGCACACTCTTAACTCTCGAAGAAGAAGCTACATACATCAAACTGCTCCGAGAATACATAGACGTGGGCATGGTCCTACAAGGAGATGTCAGGTATTGATCCTAAGATCGCAGTACACCAGCTCGGTGTCAAACACGGAGCTAGCGCCATCAAGCAAGGACAAAGATGCTATCAGCCGGAACTGGTACCCAAAATAGAAAGCAAAGTAAACAAACTCATCGAAGCTGACTTCATCCGAAAGGTCACATACCCAACTTGGATCTCCAGTGTCGTTCCAGTCAAGAAGAAGAATGGTCAAATTAGGGTGTGCGTGGACTTTAAAGACTTGAACAATGTATGCCCCACGGATGATTTCTCATTCCCAAACATGGAACTAATGGTGGATGCGACGACAGGCCACGAAGTGCTAACGTTTATAGACGGATCTTCAGGCTATAACCAGATCTGGATGGCGCCCAAAGACAAGGAGCTCACAGCGTTCCGCACACCAAAAGGGATCTATTGCTACAAAGTCATACCCTTCGGCTTGAAAAAAGCAGGAGCCACCTATTAACGAGCCATACAGAGAATCTTCGATGATATTCTTTATCAAAACGTGAAATGCTACGTCGACGACCTTGTTGTAAAGTCCAAGAAGAAGTTAACACATCTTCAAGACCTCGAACTGATCTTCAAACTAATTCAAAGGTACCAACTTCACATAAACCCACTCAAATGCGCATTCAGAATCTCCTCGGGCAAATCCCTCGGCTTTATCGTGCGGTATTGAGGCATTGAGATAGGTCAATCCAAAATTGACGCTATCCTCAACATGCCTGCACCAAAGACGGTACGAGATCTCAGAGGTCTCCAAGGGCATCTGGCGTATATCAGAAGATTCATCGCCAACCTAGCTACCTTCAGTCGCCTCATGAAGAAGGGAGCACCATTCAAGTGGGATGAAGCTTGTCAGGAAGCCCTCCAAAGCATCAAGGACTATCTGCTAAAGCCACCAGTTCTATCAGCACCAGTTGAAGGAAAGTCATTTATCCTCTACATTAGTGCCTAGGAGCAATCCTTGGGGGCACTCCTAGCTCAAGACAATGAGCTAGGCAAGGAGACAGCATGCTACTACTTGAGTAGCACCCTCGTCGGCACAGAGCTAAATTACTCCCCGATCGAGAAAGTTTGTCTGGTGCTCATCTTCGCTACGAAGATGCTACGGGACTATGTGCTGGCTCACGTCATCAAGCTTATTTCGAAGGCCGATCCTCTCAAGTATATTATATCAAGACCGATGCTCTCCAGACGTTTACCCAAATGGGCGTTGCTCCTCCTCGAGTTCGACATCATCTTTGTTCCACAGAACGCAGTCAAGGGGCAAGCTCTCATGGATTTCTTGGTGGAATATCCTCTCCCAGTAGAATAGAAACTATCAGAAGACCTCCCAGACAAGGGAGTGTTCTCCATTGACATCGCTATCTCTTAGAAGATATTCTTCGACGGCACAGCAAGGCAAGATGTGGCGGGGGCAGGAGTTGTTTTTGTCACCCCAAATGACGAGATACTTCTATTTTCATTCATGCTGTCAGAACCATGCTCCAATAACGTGACAGAATATCAAGCGCTGCTCATCGGCCTCAAACTCGCCAACGACATAAAGCTTCAAGAACTCGAGATCTTTGGCGACTCCCAGCTCATGATTCAGCATGTCTTCAGGAATCTCAACCAGCAGGCCGACGCGCTTACAAATTTGGCAGCTATACTCCCATTTCCAAAAAAAAGTCAGCTTGTCGTCCCCATTTGTAAAAGGATAGTGATCACCAAGGAAGACAGCCCTGCTGGGATTCCGGGTCAAGTCAATACAGTGCACATCCTCGTGATTGAAAATCAAGATTAGAGATAATCCTTCATGGACCATCTCGTCCATGGAAGTCTCCCTGACAACCCAAAGCACAAGGTGGGTGTCAACTGGCGATCTCTGAAATTCTTCCACTTTAACAACAAGCTCTACCGTCGAAGTTACGACGGTACGCTCCTAAGGTGTCTCGCAAAAGAAGAAGCAGAAGCGGAGCTGCAAGAAGTCCACGCTGGAATTTGTGGCATATATACTAGTCCGGTCCAAAGCTCCACTTCCGCATCAAGATGATGGGGTACTACTGGCCCACGATGATCAAGGATTGCTTAGAATTTGCCAAGAAGTGTCAAGCTTGTCAGCTCCATAACAACTACATCCGGCAGCCACTAGAACCCTTGCATCCGATAATTGCGTCATGGCCCTTCGACAGATGGGGACTTGACATCGTTGGTCCTTTGCCCAAGTCGTCCAAGCAGCATCTCTATATTTCTGGTGACAACGGATTACTTCTCCAAATGAGCTAAAGCAATACCATTGTGAGAAGTCACAAGGCACTCTGTCATCAGCTTCATCCAGAACGATATTATTTTCCAATACGGTGTCCCTCGCTACATCGTCACAGACAACTGGAAACAGTTTAAGAATACCGCTGTCAGCCAATTTTGTGCCAAGTTTAACATCAAACAAAGGTGCTCAACGATGTACAACGCCCCAGCCAATGGTCTGGTAGAAGTCTTTAACAAGACTCTCTGCAAGATTTTAGAGAAGGTCATCTCGAAGTCGAAAAAGGACTGGCACGAACACATGGACGAAGCACTGTGGGCATACCGCACTTCCTTCTGCACTCCAACGCAAGCAACTCTGTATTCCCTTATCAACGGGGTAGAAGCCGTTCTTCCATTAGAGCTCCAGATCCAATCACTCATGATAGCAATCCAAGAAGGCCTTGCTAGCGATGGCAACGCCCAATTTCACCTGGCGAAACTAGAGGCACTGGATGAGAGACGCCTCGAAGCTTAGTAACGCCTAGAGTGCTATCAAGCCAGGCTGACTCACGCCTTCAACAAGAAGATTCATCCTCGATCCTTCCAAACAGGAGAGCTGGTGCTGGCAGTCAAGCGCCCCATCATTCTCTCACACTGAGGAGGAAAGAAGTTTGACGCCAAGTGGGATGGATCGTATACCGTCAAAGTCTACTCAGCGGCGCGTACCTCCTCACGATGCCAGAAGGGCTCATTCTCGGCCCTATCAACGACAAGTACCTCAAAAGGTACTATGCCTAAGACAAGGCCACACTTCGAAGAAAAAAATTAATAAACTACGTGTGACTTGATCCCCCTCAGGGGGGTACGTAGGTAGCCTAAGAAGTTACTTCAGGTTCAGTCTGACAGAAAAAAAAGAAGCAAATAATATTCCATACGAACGGTCTGAGAAACAGAATATTATTAAATGATACTCAAAGGAAAGCAGTACATGGCATAAGTCTGAAAAAAGAGACTACACTGTGAAATATCAAAACAAGATATAACTAGTAGAGGGTATCCAAGCTCGAAAACGTCGCAACAACTCCTCTCTAGTGGCCTCCACCTGCTGCAACGCTAAAGGGCGAGTGGCCAGAAGCTCGCGATGAGCTGACTAGTCCGTTTGCTGCTTCAAGAAGTTCACCTTCAAAGTTCTTTCCGCAGTCTCGGTTCACTCCAAGTGAGATTCTACTTTCTGAAGAGAAGATCGCACTGATTCTACCTTCTTTTGTGCCTTCGTCAAACTTGAAGTCGCATCTGCAGGCTGACGCTCTAACTGACTCAAACTCTTCTCGGCTGCCGCTAGCTCAAAAGGGGTACTTCCCTCTAATAGAGCCGTCGAGAACGATAAGCTTCACTATCAGTCACGAGCAAGCTCATCTGTGTGGCAAATAAAGAACTATCCA
Source organism: Chamaelirium japonicum (assembly GCA_947650365.1). NCBI lineage: Eukaryota > Viridiplantae > Streptophyta > Magnoliopsida > Liliales > Melanthiaceae > Chamaelirium > Chamaelirium japonicum. The sequence goes on along the minus strand of OX393549.1, from coordinate 62,673,543 downwards.
CCTTGAACTCTACCAAGATCGTACAAAACTCGGCACCATCAGCAGACCATCAGTCTTGGAGAGCGCCAAACCCCTCGTCCTGGAACGACTCAAGCGTCGACCTAATGTACTGCCGACAACTGTCGAGAAGGAACTCCGAAACTTTGCTCCTCGGTCTCAAAATCTGGCGAGGCACCTCAGAGTACGTGGGTAAAGCTTTACCCACTGCTGCGACTGCCACGGGAGCTATCTTCGCTAGCGAGATCAGCAAAACTGGAGGAGCCATCATCGCTACCCCGTCAACCGTCTTCTCCACTAAGCTTGAGAAAACGATAATCAAAGTATGTCGTCTGTCGATACTCGAAACCACAGCCTCCTCGTGAAAGGACAAAGCATCGACATCGACGTCATCCAGATCTATGTCACCACTAGGGAAGTACTCCTCGCAAAGCCCGAGGAGGGCCAGGTCATCCATAGGGATATCTAGCCCACACTTCCCAAGCATTTCTAGTGCAGCCTCGGCAAGGGAACGCCCCTGGCACACTCTCGAAGAATCCAACTCATGTTCCACTACTATGACGGAGTCTGCCCAAAGAAAAAGACATACTACTCAGTATGATGAAGCTCCTAAAAAATCAAAACAAGAGCAAAAAGAAAAACTTAATGCATACCTGCAAAGTCAGACAAAGCTATCCCAGATGGAGAGATCACCACATCCCCTAAAAGACCAGGCTCCTCAACCAAGTCATCCTCTGCTTGGCAGGGCACCCTCGAAGTCACCCCACGTGGAATGCACAACTTTCGTCTCTTAGGTGGGGCACTTTCAACGGCTGTCTTCTGGAGAACAGAGGGCCCGGGGGCACTCACAGGATCAACCCCTGATATGGGAGTCGAAGAAGAAACCCGACGGGTGCTGGAAAGATGGCTACAGATCTTTTTGATCCTCTGAGCTCCCAGCTAGAGGCGGCGATCCTCTGATCCCGCCGAAGGATGAAAACTGAAGTCTTTAAATTCACTACCTAATAAGACATCAATCAGAAGGTTAGCAAGTAGTGGGGATACTCGCTCATCGATCCATTTGCAGTAACTTGGAGTCGTGGCATCCCCCTGATCCCAACTTGGTCCCGGTAAAGAAGCTGCAGCCGGTCAACCGAGCATAAAGAGAAGCCCAGAGGTGATAGCCCTCCTGCAGGCTAATGCGCCCCTGCAGCCACTGTGGCATGCCGGGCACCTTCTGCCGAAATCCCTGATGGCAAGCAAATCGGTGAGGGAAATACTGTTCCACCTCTACTGTATCTTCTTGACGCCAAACCAAATAGCCTGGGCAACAACTGACCATGTTCCAGTACAAGCCGTCAAAAATCTCCTCATTATCATAAACCGTCGACCTCTCTAGAGGCATAACTAAGTGCTCTGATGTAAACTCAAAGTCTGTGCCTCCCATCTTCCTCAAAAGCATTCAAGCACACTCCTTCGGGCATTCCCAGCTAATGAAGGCATTCAAGATCCACCCTACGCCCGGCAAGAATGATAAATCTGCTGGATGCCCAAGTCTAGCGAAGATCCCTTTCGGGAAATGAAGAGCCACCTAACTATACAAGTCGTGCAGGGGGCCAAAGGAGTTAGACCGACCGACTTCCCCTTTGGCGTTGTCCGAATTAGACAAGCTCCAGTATGTGCCACTAAGCCCCTGGTATAAAACGCATAAGATAGTTGGTGCTAGATTGAAGAGCTCTCCCCTCGCCATCCGGGATACTACAAAAAAAGTCCCAGGACGGATGGCTTCGCCGGTACAAGGAAGCACAAATCGACAAAGGAAAATGGCCAACCCGGTAGCTCGATAAATGGCTTGTCGAGCTCCAAACCAAGAACCTCCCATGAGCTTTATTTCCCCACCATTGAATTCTTCACTCAAGCTAAAGACTCAATCGGCCTTACGAAGGATCGCAGTGGAGGCCTCTTCATCTGGGAAATTTTCCACATCGAGTAAGCAGAAGGGGTAGGAGACTGGTACTCACCCCTGAATCAAAAATCTACCCAAGACGAATGGCAAACCCGATCCGATTGATCTCGCGTCGTAATGATGGCATACGCCTTGAACAAAAGAAGACAAGAACTCGGGGAGAAACTGGTATCCTTCAAATCCTTCAGATCATGCACATCCTCTTGATAGTAATTTCGCACCTCGGGGCATCCAGTGACAATATGAACATCGCGGAGAGAAATCCCTTTTTCTCCTACTCCAGTAAGAAATGTGTTGGTATCCGGACACCAAAGTTCGCAGAGAGCTCGGTACATTCTCTCAGGACGACTGTACTCTCGGCAAGCTGGTGCTAGGAACTTTTCGCCAATGGTTTCATCTCAGGCTCCGCTCCGAAAACTTATGAAAGCTCGCCCATCCACTCGTGAAAGCCGCAGAGGTACTGAACGTCCCTACGAGGCCAGGAGTCCATGCTCTATCGAGTCAAACGAGAGCAGATCCTCGAGGCCACTACCGGTGTAGGCATGCAATCTTTGGCGCAGTGATGGAAGGGCAGACTCAAACTCAGACGAAAAAGCTTCACGAAGATCGCCTCACCAGTCTAAACCTTCTCACTCAACTTCGGCATCCCGTAATTCTCATCGACAACTCCATCATCTATGATGCGCTCATGGATGGAAATCTGGAGCATCGACAGACGATCATCTCTCTTCAAGGTGCGGTAGCGGTACACCCGAGTAAGGGGGAAGCGAAGGTTCTTACTCCCGTCGGAGAAGTCCTTAGCAATCCACCTCGAAGAAGCCAAGCTCTCGAAAGCTCAAGCCCTTAAAGAATATAAGGAGAGGCAAGTCAAGTCCAGCAAAGACCAGCTATGTCCAACGAGTAGAAGCCAGTCAAAAAAAAAACTTCTAGTGGTCACCCATCCTCATGCTGCTTAAGTACGCTTAACAGCAAAGGGTTCTTTGTCTAAAATATACCCTGTTGGTCCTGATAGTCCCGTCACCAAGCAAGAGACCCCGCAATCCCGAAGTCCAAAAAAAAAAAAAAAAAAGAGAGAGACCGAGGGGCCCGCAGCCCCCCCTCTCATCAGAACTCGTGCAAAGGGGGCACAGCCCATGAACTAGAGGGGGCCCGTATCCCCCCTTCTTCTTTGACCCAGTCGGACCCCACTCGACTCGACCCCGCATGCCGCCGGGCCTCCACGCCCTGTGCCCGCGCCGCAAGCCGCCGCCACTGCGCTTGCATCTGCGTCCGTCCTCCATGCCCCGCGCCCATGCCGCAAACCCCCGCCATTGCGCCCCATACCCGCACCGCACGCCGCCGCTGCCGCCTGCTCCACCAGTCTTCGCTGCCGCTGCCTCCACGGGCCAGAGGAAAAGAAGAAGAAATAAGAAAAAAAATAGAAAGAAGAAGAAAAAGAAAAAAGAAGAAGAAGAGAAAGAAAGAGGAAGAAGAGCGGTACCTCGACCATGGTGCCCTGTCCTCATCGCCTCGATCATCTTCCCCCCTTCGTTTCAAGCCCGTCTTCACGACGATCTTTAACTCACGCACCATTGTTGATCCTCCGCAACAGCCGCCGCCACCGACGAAAGAGGTGATAACTAAGAAGACGAAGCAAATCCTGTGCAACCCTAGGCAGCCCCTTCCGACGGTGGTCTCTAAGCTTCAGGCCTCCGCAAGAATAGACACCGGATGAAAGAAGCAGAGGGGGTATGGGTCCTTAAATAAGTTTCAACCCTGTCCAGAAAAGGAATCAAGGACAAGCGTTGCGCCTTTCCTATGTAAACAAGAGTTACGCGTCTTCCGCAGGCGCACTCGTCCTTGAGGGGGCATTTGTAGACACAGAAAATTTGATCGCACCCGAGCCCGGCCTGTATGCGCTGACCCGGGGACAAACCAGACGTGAACCCGGGCCCACCAGACCCGACCCGAGCCAAAGGAGAGGTCGAGTGGGCCCATCCTCAAGTGGGGCCCACCTAGCCCCCCTTTTGGAAAATCGTGCCACCTACCCGTGGGTAGGGAGCGGCTGGCCAAGAAAGAAAGAAAGAAAAAAAAGAAAAGAAAAAGAAAGAAGAGAAAGAAAGAAAATGAAAGAAAAGAAAGAAAAAAAAGGAAAGAAAAGAAAGAAAGAAAAAGAAGAAAAAGGAAAGAAAACCGCTATGCACGGGGGAAGGTTTATTCTCCCATAAATGAGGGAATGAATCTTGGGTAGTTATGGGAAAGATAATCAAGGGATTTAAATGAACCTTCCCATATCTCTCCCCACCAGTGGCGGATCTACAGAGGGTCGAGTGGGGGCAGTTGCCCCCACTGAAAACCCAATTTTTTTTTACCCACTACTATGTCTCCACGTTGCATTGCTACTTTGCCCCCTCACCCATCAGAGTCGTCCCTTTAGCCTTTAGCCTTCATCCCTTTAGCCTTCGTCCATGTTGCATTGCTACTTTGCCCCCTCACCCATCAGAGCCGTCCCTTTAGCCTTCATCCACTCGGCCGTGCTTGGCTATATCCACGCGGCGAGATTCGAGAAAGAAAAAAAAGGGGGTGCCGGGCTGCAGCGTTCAATACGACTCAAAGAAAAAAAAAGGGGGTGATTGAGAAACCCATCGGCCTCCATCTCTTGCGGGCTTGCGACGGTTGAGACACGAGCTGTTGTACGGCTGTATAAATCGTTAATCTGATTTCTCAAATCCTAATTTGTTTTATTTGATTTTGCTCTTCTCCCTTTTTGCAATTTGTGAAGCACCAAAGTCCTAATTTTTCCCCCCTTCTCCTTTTTCTTCAATTATGTGAAGCATTGAAGCCCTACTTTTTTCCCCTTCTCTTTCTTCAATTTCGTGAAGCTAGTAATCTTTTTTTATTAGATTTTCTATCTTCTCCTCTTTCTTCAATTCTATGAAGCCCTATTAATTTTTTATTTGATTTTCCACATCCTCCTATTTCTTTAATTCTATGAAACCCTATTTTTTTTTTAATTTGGTTTTCACCCTTCTCCTCTTTATGACAGTTTCAAAAATATTAGGTTGAGAAAGGACCAAAAGGTGTCTTTAGATTTACGACGCTTTAAGTATATATTGAAAGTTGAAACGACAATAAGGGCAGCCAGCTTTGACAACTAACCAGGTTTCTATGCTCATTTTTTTGCTATTAAATTAAATTATAATCGAACGTTGTGATTTTGCTTTTACCAATTAATTTGTCCGTTCCTCGAAGTGTTTGTATTGTATCATGATGCTTACCCAAATTTACACTGATATGGTATAACTGCAACTCATTAGAAACTCATGAGACAATTATTTCAAAACTTTAGTAAGGAGTTGGGACTTATGACAATTTATTGAATTATTCTAGTGTTTTTATTTAATGTTCACTATGATTTCTATACAAATGTGTTGTGACTTATGACTATTGTTTGTTGCTTACTTGCTTTTTGTTTAAAAAATAATAATCTTTCAAATAAATTGAACTATGAATAATTTTATTTTCTTCTAAACAGTTATGGAGAAATATTTCAAAAGAAAGTCAAGTTTAGAATTGTTACTTCCTATAGAAAGAGATGATTCTTCTTCAAAAACTAGTCGCCTTGACAACTTGTCAAATCTTCCTACAGATCAAGGTCTACGACCACGGATTATGGATTACCATCCTAATCTCCGAGATGAAATTCGCAGGGTATATATGCAAAAGGGTTCTTATCAACCTAGAAACCATACTTTTCCATAAAGAAAATTTGGAGAAGCATTGCGGCGGTTCAACTCTGCATGGTTTAGTTAATACGGTGGTTGGTTGGAGTATAGTGTGACCAAAGATTCTGCATTTTGCTTATGCTGCTATCTTTTTAAAGAAGATATTGGAAACCAAGCGGGCAGTAACTCTTTTGCCGGTGAAGGATTTTCAAATTGGAAGAAGAAAAAGAGGATTCAAATTCATGTTGAAGGCCCCAATAGCTCTCACAACCAAGCTTGGAACGTCAAAATCTATTGAACCAAAAGCAGCATATCCCGACGATTTTCTTCAAGCATTCAGATCAAGCTCGAAATGAATATCGAATTCGCTTAAATGCTTCAATCGATTGTATTAATTTTCTCCTAAGACAAGGCCTTTCGTTTCACGATCATGATGAATCTGAGGAATCAAGGAACCAAGGAAATTTTCTTGAGCTTTTGCTGTTTCTTGCTGATCATAATAAAGAAGTGAAAGCTATTGCATTTGAAAATGCTCTTGAAAATCTCAAATTGATGGCACCTGATATTCAGAAGGACATTGTAAATGCTATTGCACTTGAAACCATCAATACCATTATTACAGATATTGGGGATGTATTATTTTCAATTCTTGTTGATAAAACTCGTGATATATCAACAAAGGAGCAAATGGCTGTTGCATTGCGCTATGTGGATGGAAAAGGGCATGTAATTGAACACTTTTTAGGTATTGAATATGTTTCTAGCGCCACTGCTCTCTCACTCAAGGAGGCGATTGAAAAAATATTTTCTAGACATGGATTGACTACATCTAGTTTGTGCGGACAAGGTTATGATGGGGCGAGCAATATGCAAGGAGAGTTCAATGGACTTAAATCACTTACTATGAAGACTAATGAATATGCATTTTATGTTCATTGCTTTGCTCATCAACTTCAGTTGGCTCTTGTAATTGTAGCAAAGAATCATGCTCAAATCTATTGGTTTTTAACTTGGTTGCAAATGTGGTTGGTGCTTCATGTAAACGTCAAGATACTATTCGGGAGAGACAGGTTATCAGAGTTATTAAAGCACTAAGGAGTGGTGAGCTTTCAAGTGGCCGAGGTTTAAATCAAAAAACTAGTCTTAAACGTTCTAGCGATACACGTTGGGGCTCATGCTATGGCACTTTGGTAAGCATGATTACTATGTTCTCAGCTATAACCAATGTACTTGAGATGATCGAGGAGGATGGTTTGAACCAAGAACAAAAAGGTGAAGCTTGTGGTCTATTGACATCAGTGCAATCATTTGATTTTGTATTCAATTTATATTTGATAAGAACTATTTTAGGAATCACAAATGAGTTATCACAGGCATTACAGAGGAAAGAGCAAGATATTGTGAATGTCATGAACTTGGTTAAAATATCTAAGAAATGACTGCAAATGATAAGGGATAATGGTTGGGATTCTTTGCTTGAATAAATTTCTTCTTTTTGTGACAAGTGTGGGGGATGATCTTCGTACCGACCTGAAGACTCCGCCCAACCAGTCAATCGAGTCGAGTTGAATGTCTGATCGAACGTTTATCTAGTGTACAGTTTCGGAGATCGATGTCTTCTAGTACTAACTTTGAATTAAAAAAGAGAGAGATATCAGATTGACACAAGGTATGATCTCGGAGTTCAGCCGAAGCTTATGTCTCCGTGTTGTAAGGTGCAACCAGAATTCACTAACACTTTACTCAAAGTGATCTCGACAGGCTGAGTATCACCGATCTCTTCGAAAAGCAGATCGAGGGGTTAAGGTGTCAGAGCTCTGGGATTTTTGAAAAGTCTGATTCTGCAATCAAAGATTTGATCTATTACACTTGCAGGGTCTGCTATTTATAGATTTTTTGGAGTAAAATCCGGGGTAGAAGACGGTTTTTCACAGTCGTCGTCTAGATCCAGGCAGGGGTTGGTGGATCACGCTGTCGTCTTCATGGACCCCTAGACAGGGTTGGTGGGTCCTATCGTCGTCTCTGTGGACCCCCCAGGCAGGGCTGATGGGTCCCGCTGTTGTCTTTGTGGACCCCCAAGCAGGCCTGGTGGGTCCCGCTGTCATCTCTGTGGACCCCCCAGGCAGGGCTGGTGGGTCCCGTTGTTATCTCTGTGGGCCCCCTAGGCAGGACTGGTGGGTCATGTTGCTAGGCGTTGGCCATAATTTACACCCACAGTAAGCATAATATTGTTTCTCTTAATATGGATGCTATATTTCAAACTCAAGGATGAGCACGACTTGAAGTGCAGGAGCTTTCAAATTCACATCACTATCGTGTCGAAGTATTCTCTACTGTCATAGATATGCAACTTCAAGAGTTAAATAGTCGTTTTACTGAGGTGAACACTAAGTTGCTTCTTTGCGTCTCATGTCTAAGTCCAAATAATTCATTCTCTGCTTTTAATAAGCAAAAACTGATCCGTCTTGCCAAATTATATCTTAAAGATTTTTCTAGAGTAGACCTCAATGTGCTTGAAGATCAGCTCGAGAATTATATAGTTGATATGCGCTCTTAAAGTGAGTTTTCAAGATTGGCAGGGATTAGTGATCTTTCTCAGAAAATGGTTAAGACATGAAAAAATGTAGTATATCTATTGGTTTACATGCTTATAAAATTGAGTTTGATTTTAACGGTTGCGACTGCAACTGTAGAAAGGGCATTTTCAGCTATGAAGATTGTGAAGAGTTAGTTACGCAACCGAATGGAAGATCAATGGATAAATGATAGTTTGATTGCATATATTGAGAGAGACATACTGAATGATATTGATAATGAGGCTATTATGCAACGCTTTCAAACTATGAAGACTCGTCGGGGACAATTGTAATGTATGGAAAGATATATTATGAATCATGATACTTTTTGATGGTTTGGCACTTCTTTTTAATTTTTAGTTTATATTCTATATACCTATCTCTCTTTTTAAAGAAAATATATTTTTTTAGTCAACAGAATTCATTTGTTAGTGAAAATTGGATGAAATACTTATAATCAACCAACGGTCGCCCCCACTAGAGTGAATTCCTAGCTTCGCCACTGCTCCCTACCCCCCCTTCACTTATCAATAGAGGGGAAGGGGGAAGGCTCAAGAAGTCGAAGACAGAAGCAAGGAAGGTCTGTAAAGGAGGAGACACACCTTCAATGACCCAAGGCTTCACGAGGTTCGGGCAAGCCTATCCCTTTGGGACCGACTTAGTCCATTGTGAGTCCTCATCAATGTGAAGACCCTTGCACAAAAAGATCAACCCTTTGACTCCGTGCACGAAGGAGAAAGCTCGGAGAAGAAGAAACCTTCAACTCTGAAGACGCCAGAAGTAAAGGCCGGAGAAGAAGATCAAAGCAGCACCACCTCGTCATCTTCAATAAGCCTTTGACTTCGATCAAGCCCAAAAGCTCGGAGAAGAAGATTGAAGCGACACCATCCCGTCATCTTCATCAAGCCTTCGACTCTAATCAAACCCAAAATCTTGGAGAAGTAGATCAAAGCTGCATCGCCCCATCGTCTTTAATAACATCCGCTCCATTCACGAAGTAGAAAACTTGGAGAATGACACCCGAAGTGGCGCTACACCCATCGTCTTCAAAACAAAGTCTTCAACTCCAATCACGGTAAAGAAGCCCGGAGAAGAGGAAAAGTCAAGCTGACGCTACAATCGTCGAGGAAGCCAGAAGAAAAAAGAAGAAGTGAAGGTGTAGCCATCGTCGTTCGAGAAGAAGATTGAGTAAACACCAAAGCAAAAGCCAACATAAGAAGCTGAAGTAAAAGCACCGGTAAAGCCCCCGCCAAACCAGCGCAAGTGCCAAAGCTAAACAATTACGATGGTCACAAGCAAATTAGCACTGCACGTTCTAGCTGATACGATGTGAAGTCCGGAAGAACTAAAGCATCGCAAGTCTCTACCCTTGTACGTTCAAGCGCAAGCGCCAATGCAAAGCAGAAGCCAGAGCCACGCCAAAGCAAAGCCAAAGCCGAAAGTAAAGCCAAAGCACGATCGACGCTGCGAACCGACAATCAAGGATGCTGAGATCTAGCCAAAGCTGAGGGAGACACGAATATCGAGGAGCAAAACCAAAAAAACCCCTAACCGAGAAAGCGTGAAGTACGGAAGGTACAAAAGCAACGGCTAGAAATCCTTAGCCTCTCAAGAAACCCTCACCATGTAAAGATCTCTGTCATGGGCAACCTCTTCAAAGCTCTCACACGAGGTAACGTGGAGACAATCAAAGAGACCCTCCAGAGGATCTCTCCCACAATCTCCTGATCAAATCTTCACCGCACCCGGCTCACCACCCCTAAGTCCCCGGGTCCCAGTCTCTGGAATCTCGTTTTGTGCAATCAAGACGACCCGAATATTTTTCTGCGCATACAGTGATCTTCCTGGAGGAGCCCCTCTTATGGCGGAATCGGGAGCACCGGGGGGGGGGGGGGGGATTCCTATGTCTTTCATTTTAAAATTATATATATATATATATATATATATATATATATATATATGGGGGCGGGGAGCCTGCACCGGAGGTGCAGCAACAACGCTGCACCTCTCGCTTGTTTACCTACCTAGAAGTTTTGGAATTTGATGAAATTTGGTGAGGGTGTTGCTTAGGGTAAGATGATCATCCACACAAATTTTCATCAAATTCCAAAACTTCTAGAGGGGTCAAATGGTTGAAGCAAAATCTGTAGATTTTAATGGTACGGTAACTGCGGACGGCTGATTTTGCTTTGACCATTTGCCCCCCCTAGAAGTTTTGGAATTTGATGAAATTTGTGAGGATGATCATCTTACCCTAGACAACACCCTCACCAAATTTCATCAAATTCCAAAACGTTTAGGATGGTAAAACAATGCCTGAGGTGCAGCAACGACGCTGCACCTCAGGTCCAGCATCCCTTTTCCCTAGATATATATATATATATATATATATATATATATATATATATATATATATATATATATATATATATATATATATATATATACATTGACCGCCTAGAAATTTAAATTAAGGAGTTCCTGGGTCTTTCACTGCATCGGGGGATCCACTTCTCCCTTTTCTTCCCGAGGTGGGCGCCTAGCCCAAGTGTTTTTTTGCAAATGAGGGGCAGCATATTTTTGAGAAAGGCTTTCACCCACCTTGAGTTAAAAGATTTTTTTGTTGCATGTATGAGAAAAAGTGGACTCAAAATCTAGATCTTTTCACGGGAGGGGAGGATCAAGAGATCGACCTAGTTCACGGGACCCCTCAAGCCTTGCTCCTGTTGCTAGGCATAGGTGGCAGCTGTAAGTAGATCATGGTGCGGGTTTGTTTGAACATTGGGGAAATCTAGGGCTGCAACTCGGGTAGATTGGGTTGGGTTGGGGGTCAACCCAAGTACCATAACCCTAAACTCTAATCCAACCCAACCTCCAACCCGAGATGCCTATCCCAAGCCCAACCTAAGCAAAAAATTTCACGCTCATGTTGGCCTTGGGTTTGCCCAAGTTGGTAGGACGGGCCGGGTTGTGCGGATTCGGGTATACTTAACTGCAACCATTCATTTAAATTTTGACCTTTGAAGATCAAAAATTGAAAAGAACTTATATTTGCTAAAACTACCACACAACTTTTGTTGCATTTATGTCTATGCAATTTATTAGATCATCAGATAATATCTTTATTTGATAAGCAAGAATCAAATAAATATTATCGGTTTATAATGCAATCAATGGTCTAGCTTGAAAGGATCGGATGTTTTAAGCCGGATCCACTGTGAAATGCAAGATTAAGCCAAACAAAACAATCAAAAGGTGAATATCAGCCAAGATCGTGACGGACAACTGTAGAAATGATCAACCAGATAATCAAGTCTTTAATCTAACAAAATCAGCATAAACTAAAAAAAAGCACAACACAACACATATTTTACGAGGAAATCCTCCCCCAATGAGAGGAAAAAATCATGGACGATGGTCGAGAGGAATCTACTAACAAATCAGGAATACAACGTCATAGATCGACAAATATGAGATTATGATAGCTTTTTTCACCTTCATTCTTTTTCTCAATCGTCATTTTTCTCTATTCCTACTTTTCTTACATAATTCTTTACCTCATAATTCGTCCTCTTCAAATGGAGCTTTGTTCATCTATTTAAAGACTCCAATGGTCACATCAAATGATCATTCTTGAGATATGGTCAAAGGTACAATTGTTGACAGGATGTGATTCAGTCATCTTTCTCACGTCAACGTCTTTTTCGATCATCGATTTGTGAGTCGTTGCTAGGAAAAATGATATAACTTTCATTCTGTTATATTTGCATTGTCCACGTCGTCATTCTGTAACCGTTTCTTCATACTTGCATGCCAAGCTGTCAAATCCCAACTATTAAAATGATCTATTAAATCTTGTTATAGAAGCTTTATTGAACTGTGGTGTCTTCTCGGAGAAGCTTCACCTAACTTGACTACACAAGCCCTGTTGATCATAGTTCTTTCATTGGTACTAACATTTCTATAAAAACAATTATGTAGATTACTGCCAACATTCCTCTTATGTTGCTAGCTTCTCTATATTTCTGGTCCCGCAGGAATGTTAAAATTATGATATATGTATCAGTTCTTCTGTCGAGTATATTATGCTCATTTCTCTTTCCTAGACCTTTTTCTCAGTAATGATTAGTTTTTATTTTTCGTGGTAGAATTCTTACTATGGAATCACTTAAAACCATAAGAAAAAAAAAGAGCCTAAAACCTAATATAATGATCTTTTTGGGGTCAGAAACCAAGTGTAGCGGCTCCTAATTATGGCGTAGATCTCATTGAGAGCTTTCTGAATTGGGGTCGCGATCAGAAATCAGACTTCCGAGCGCAAAGTTATTGATGCTCAAAGTTTACAGTGAGTATTTGCAGTTCCTAACACTTCCGGGTATCCACAATTTCTTCCTCATATGTGTATGCACCATACAGTCCTCTTCCATTAGCCCCTGGAGCTATCTCTCTGTATATTTAGTTATTATGCCTTCAGTAATCAAGAATTTATGCACTGGTAATTCTATAAATATTTCACTGGTTTCTTCTTTCATCTCGATTTATGTTCTCATAGGATGCATTCACATGCTTGTCTATTTTTATGCACCTACAAATAATATGGGACTAGGTGAAATAGATGGATGTGATTGCGACCCCTTAACATATCAGTATATCGGATGGTTGTGATTGTTACATGTATACCATAGACTCATAACTCGTGTTCGGGTTGCCCGTCCCCTTAACCCGAGCCTGACTCAAATTCAACTCGGTCTGTATTTTTTCAACCCTCACCCAACCCAATTTTCAAATGTAACAACCCAAACCTACCCAAAACTCAGGTTGGGTTGGGTCCAATCAGCCCAAGTTGTAGCTCTAGAGAAATCCCATGGATCTTAAGGCTGATACGACAGATGCTCTTTAGATGGACCTAAGGGTGAGTACGCCCCCTCCAAGGCAGGAGGAGAGGGAGCTTCGGTTAGCACGTTGGAATTTCAATTATTGCTCACATGGACTCTGCCCACTGGGTGCTTGATGAAATGTTTAACTCACCATCAATTGTTATTGGATCGAGTTTGAGGCAAATGGAGTTGACTGATCAAAATTTTCCCCCACTATAATTCTCTACCCATAGTCCTAGAGTTAGAAGGAATCCTTCACCTTCTAATCGTGTAAGGGTTATAGGGACTATGTTGGAAATAATCCTATGGTAGAGGCCCACAGCGGATGCAAAGGATAGGTCCGAAGGCCGTGGGTGGTGTGCGTTACATATCAAAATATTTATTGAAACACCCTACACATGCATGTATGAGTAGTATGACAATTATGCAACCCCTAACTGTTGTAGCTCGTATGTCCTGAGCGTGGATTTTCAGTATTAACATTAATAAGGATGACTTTGGTTATTGCTTTAATTAGAATACTACTTTGGTATATATTAATACACATATAATAAAAGGACCCTAGGGAACACAGTAGGCCACTGAGACAGGGGCGGAGCCAGGATTTTCAAACAGAGGGGGCAAGGTGCGAAATATAAGTACATCAAATGATCTACTACTAATAAAAATATTTTTATTTTTACTTCCTTATATCATTATATATCACATTAAAAAATAAAAAAATGGATTTCACAAAATGATAACCATATCAATTAACTATAATCCATTAAAAAGATTTTATTGAATACATATAATAGTTTTCACAATTGTCCTCGGCGAGTTTTCATATTTTGGAATTGTTGTATGATTAACTCATTATCAATGCTGTTAAATATATCTTTCTCGATGTATATGATCAAGCAATCATTCATCCATTCATCTCCCATTCGATTGCGCAGTCGGTACTTTACAATCTTCATAGCAGAGAATGCTCTTTCAACAGTGGTAGTAGCAACTGGAAGGATTAGAGCAAGTGTCACCAATATATAAACTAGTGGATATAATATATCCTTTTTTGCCTCGACCATCTGCTCAGAAAGCTCACTAATCCATTTTAATTCTGAAAACTCAGAATTAGAACGCACATCAATAATGTATGTCTCAAGCTGATTATCCAGTGCCATGAGGTCTATTGCTGAAAATTCGGCAGGATAGAATTCAGCAAGACGGAACAATTTATGCTTATCGAAAGCTCGAAATGAATCACTTGGATTTAGGCATGCCATGCAAAGAAGCAACTCGGTGTTCACTTCGTTAAAGCGATTGTTGAGCTCTTGAAGTTGCATATCAATTGTGGTATAACACAACTCAGCACGATAATGATGTAGATTTGTCATTTCTTCAGCTCTATGTCGTGAACGTCCTCAGGCCACAAACTTATCATTCATATTAGGAATGATGATATTTTGTCTGACACAAAATGAAGAAACTTCATCTATAAGAGAGTCCCACCCATTATCTCTCATTATTTGCAGTCATTGCTTGGATACTTTAACTAAGGCCATGGCATTTACAATATCCTGTTCTTTTTGCTGCAATGCTTTTGATAAATCATTTGTAATTCCTAATACATTTTTCATCAAATGTAGGCAAAATACAAAATCAAATGACTGCACGAACTCCAATAAAGCAGATACTTCAGCTCTTTGCTCTGAATTCAAACCATCTTCCACAACAATCTCTAATACATCAATCACTGAGGAAAACATAGTAATCAAACTGATCAGTGTATCATAGTGTGAACCCCAACGCGTATCACCAGCTCTTTTAAGACTAGTCTCCTGATTTAGACCTTGCCCACTAGAAAGTTCACCACTATTAAGTGCTTCAACAACCTTAGAAATATGCTTTTCTCGAAGAATGTCACGACGTTTGCACGAGGCTCCAATAATATTTGATACATTAGACACCAAGGTAAATAAAAAGGCAATTTGGGTGTGATTCTTTGCAACTGCAACAAGTGCCAACTGTAATTGATGCGCGAAACAGTGAACATAAAATACAGATTGATTCTTATTCATGATAAGTGTTTTGAGACCATTGAACTCACCCTGCATATTACTGGCCCCATCATAACCTTGTCCATGCAACCTTGCTATGCTCAATCCATGCTTGGAGAATAACTTTTCGATCGCTACTTTGAGTGATATAGCAGTAGTTTTTCTTACATGTACAATGCTTAAAAAACGCTCAATAACAGATCCACGCTTGTTCACGTAACGTAAAACAACTGTCATTTGTTCTTTAATAGATATATCACGAGATTCATCAACCAAAATAGAAAATAATGCATCTCCAACTTCTCTAGTGATAACATTTGTGGTTTCAGTTGCAGCTGCATTCACAATATCTTTCTGAATATCGGGGGCAATCAATTTTAGATTTTCAGGGGCATTTTGTAACACTACACTTTTCACAACTTCATTGTGGTCTGCAAGAAACTGTAAAAGTTCAAGAAAATTTCCTTGATTATTCGAGCCATCAGATTCATCGTGTCCACGAAACGCTAATCCTTGTAGCAAAAGAAATCGAATGCAATCTATCGATGCAGTCAAACGGACTCGGTATTCCCTTCGGACTTGATCTGATTGCTTCAAAAAAAAAGTTTGGATATGTTTCTTCTGAGTCATTAAATTTTGGCAGGCCTTTGATGCTTGGTTATGAGCACTATTTGGTCCTCCAATATGATATTGAAATTTTTCCTTTTTTTTTCCAATTTCTAAATCCTTCTAATACAAAAGAATCACCTCCTCCTTGCTCTCCATGATCTGGCCTGAATAAGTAACAATATAAGTAGAATGCGGCATCTTTCACCACGTTGTACTCCAACCAAGTACGAAACTCATCAAACCAGGCATGATTGAATCTCCGTAATACTTTTCCAAACTTTGTTTGAGGAAAATTATGGTAACGAGGCTGAAAAGGACCTTTTTGTAGATATGCTCTCCGGATTTTATCATGATCATTAGGATGATAATCTGAAATTCGAATCCTTAATCCAGGATCTGCAGAAAGATCCTCCAAATTAATCTGTGCATGACTTGAATTTGATGCATCTGCCAAATTAATTTGTTTATCGCCTGGTTTTGAGGTATCCGCTAAATTGACCTCTCCATAACTTGGATTTGAGGAAGATTCTGTTTGATCGCGATTATCCTTTTTATGGGTAGAAGATTCTAAGTCAATCACCGACTTTCTTTTTAGAAACTTATCCATCACTAAGTAAAATAAAAGTAGTATAAGTTCAAAATCCAAAAATCATACCACAATTATATGAATTAAATAACAAAGAACAAAGCTAGCATTAATAACTTATTAAACGAAAAGGCTAAGGAGTTTACCTAATTAGCTAATTGTCTTCAATATAAGAAGAAATTGTGCTTGACTGCTAGCTTCTCAAAATATGAGATCAGATTTCTGATATCTCTGATATGAATCTAAAGTATAAAAGCAAAAAAAAAAAAGAATTTAATAAAATTAAAAGAGCTAAAGATATATGATTTAGGGAAAAACAGTTTACCTATATTCCTTCAATCTTAAACACCTCAAATAGCCTTCAACACTTGAAAAAAAAATCAGCCTTCAACAAAATCAATCAAGGACTCCTCAAATAGTCTTCAACAAAATCAGCCTTCAACACAACAACACCTTCAAACAGCCTTCCAACACCTCAAACAGCCTTCATCACCTGAAAAAAAAAAAAATCAGAGCATGAGAGAAAGAACACCCGATAAGGCGATAAGTGATAGGCGATGGCACTCAATCAAGATCATCAAGGACTCCTTTGGCCCCTACTTGGATCTCTGAAAATTGCTCCAGGCCTCCAGTGGCTGGTCAGTCTTGAATCTTACCCGACTTCCCTCGCTGATGGAGTGAAAAAAAAAAAACAGAGCATGAGCACTTGAGCAGCATACCTGATTGAACCGTGGAAGGCAAGTGGGCCGATGGGTGAATCGGTGATGGCACTGATGGGCGATGGGTCGATGGCAAATTGGCAATCGATCAACGCCTTCAATGGATCAAAAAAAACAGAGCATGATGCCCTCATGCCCCTACTGATGGATGGAAAAAAAAAAGCGTGAAGTGATGAAGGCGATGGCACTCAAAAAAAATAGAGCATGATACCCCTGCTGAATGCTGATGGATCATGGATGGGAAAAAAAAACAGAGCATGAAGGCAAGTGGAATCGCTGCATACGGGCAAGTGGAATCGCTGCATACCCGAGTAACCCGATGGAATCATGGAAGGACCAGGAAGGCAAGTGGGAGTGCGGCACGCCGTGACGCCGATAAGTCCGCTCGGAGCCTCGGTGGAGCCGTGGAAATCATGGCATAGGGTCGATTCGTGATCCCAATTCGTGTGGGCGGTGGGCCGGCGTGGCATACAGCACAGAGAGGGGGCAAACGAGAGGACCTGGCCCTAAAAGAAGGGAAATTAGGGGCGAAAATTAGGGAAATCAGAAAAATCAGGGGCAAAAATCAAGGAAATCAGGGGGGGCAGTTGCCCCCTCTGGCCCCTACGTGGATCCGTCGGTGCACTGAGGTGCATGGTGGATCCATGCTTGGGAGACCCAGTGGACCAGTTCTGTGTAGACCTAGAACTAGTTCACAACTTTGGTGATGCCGGTCGCTTCACCGAGAATAAGCTGTTGGCAGGTAGAGGATGTGGTGAAGTCTCCACCACGGGAACATGGGATTCCCATTCACCTGACCAAGCACGATGATCGTATTGAACAGGAACCAAGACGGTGCATTATTCAGTGATTCAGACACTGGTGCATAAACCGTCTTACTACTATAGATAATCCATCCTTAACCCTGAGGGACCATGCGCACTGAGCCAACCAGTTGTGTGGTGCTTTGATATGTCAACGTGTGTGGACCTTCCATAGTCCAATACCACGGTACGTTGGGTTACCCGGCTGGGGCTTAGGTGGCATGCAATCCCTACAGGTTATCCGACGTCCAGTGATGGATGGGTGCGTTTTGATGAGTCAATCTATCCACACAATTAACCCAGGCCTGGTGGTTGTCGGTATGACTGACGATGTTCCGGATAATAGGCATAGCACCAGAAGGTGTGTGGTATTATAAATGATAAGTCATCAAATTCTAGTTAGATGATCGATCAGGATCTAACGGTGCTCCCCACCGCCCAAGTCGAATCATGGCACCAGTAATAGGAAGGACTAAGGATTATCAGAGTATAGTAGGGAACAGGGTTACGAGGGGGTAACATAAGTTTAGGATCACTAGATTTTAACTCGCGTTGCACTCTGGGTGGCTACGCGGGTTAATCGGATCAGGGTTGATTAGCGAAACTTTCGGTGTGTCACCGAAACAGTTAAGTAGGGATCCGATTGGAGCTAGAGACCCTGAACCCTAAAGGTTCCACCCTGTCATTACGTATAGAAGTTGTTCCCTGACCTGGTTGGACACGTTGGATGTGAAGTAGCGGGATAGAGCGCAAGCCCGGAGCCTAAGAACTTAATTCGCATGTGTTAAGGGTTATAGGGGTATTTTGGTATATACTTAAATTTGGCTCAAAACATATTGAATATCGATCTTAAAATGATCGGAATAATTCCAAGAGCTCATAGGCACTGACGGAACTTGATTCCGAGTAGCGCACCTCAATCAATCTTTCTTACAGTGTTTCACTTTTTGTGAGGGCGTTTTCGTCCAGGCTTCACGATAGACAAGGAGAAACCCTAAAAACTGCCCCCCCTCATCCCTATCTCTATGGGTCCAGTCCTAGCTTGCGTAGAGTACTTGGGGGCCAGCCCTATATGAGGATTAGAGAGAGAGGGGCTGACCCTAAGTACTCTCCCTCTCCTAAAATCCGACCCCCCTCTCTTCTCTCCCTCTTTGAGGTTTTGGCCAAGAAAGCAAGAGGAAGAAGAAGGAAAAAGAAAGAGGAAGGAAAGAGAAGGAAGAAGAGAGAAAGAGAAGGAGGAAATCTCACAGCTCGCCTTCATCTTCGTAAACGAATTCCTCCGTCGACTCGTAGTCCTTGCACTCAGAAATACGACTTCGAGGATTCCTCCCTTCGCAAATGACAAGGTGCCATCCGACAGCTTCCGTTGTGATTCATGTGCGGTTCATCATCGTTCTGTTCTCTTCGGATCATAGATCCATAAGGTATAATGGTTCTAAACACCTAACTAGATGCATGCATGCCTTCCGTAGATCGTAGTATGCCTCTTGGGTATCCGCACGTTTCAGTGTATGTTTCATGCCTGAATTCATAAAAACATCCGACAGCTATGTATCGTCTCTTTGTAGGTGTCGTGCTGAATAATAATATGTGATTGCATGCCTTCGGGGGTCGGACCCCAGACTTATTTTTTACATTGATTATTATTATGCTTGTGGATTTTAAGGCTCTAGATGGGCGGGGGTGGAGGTTGACCACCCTCGATTCCCTGGCCATATTTTTAGGATTGTTTCTTTTCTTTTTAGCAAAAGTGTACACGAATGAGCACTCGGAGCGTGTTAGTTTTTCGATCACAGGAAGAAGAAAATGATGCTACATCCACTATTCGGGCAAGCGGTACCATGGAGTGAAAAGACTCGGTGAAAGCGTGCACTTTAGCGATGATCAGGATTATTGTCGGGAGATCGTGCAGAACGGAAGAACATAATATTTTGAATGTGCTATTCAGGTTTAGGGGTCGAACCCTGGACTTGATTCAGTTTGGATGTTTTTTATGTTATTCTCTTTACTTAGTGTTTAGAGAACCCCGATGATAATTTAATTATCAGTTTTGCTTGTGAGTTAGTCTCTAGATTAAGCTTAGGGTTAATACTTATATTATAGATTCATCAGTTTCTCTATATGTTTCTGACACGTGCAAATCCGGTGGCTAATTAAAAGGGAAGGTGGTAACTACCCTCGTGGTAGCCGAGTACTTTGAACTAAGATAGATACAGTGATAGATTTATTTTAGAGATAACTAATGATCCCATAAGAATTATGATAACCCTAGTGGGATGCCCTTTCCCCATATGGTCCTAGTGCCAAGTTAGGTTAGGATTTCACTAAGTGATACCTCTTTCTAGTTGACGTTTGATGGTAGTGTGAACTCATCATGATTTGGTTATGCCACCATTAGATGGAGGTTCTTGGATGTCTCTATTTGGCCAATATCGAAACCTATAATGAGATGTGGTCCACTATACATCAGGCATCAAATTGAGAACGAGGCGTCATTTTAATGGGAGTCCTTTTCACGTTGATCTTAGGCTAGGCTCCATATCTTAGGATTATAAGCAAACTAGTGAAGTATCGGGACCCTTGGAATCTATATAATGTGATCCTTGAGAGAAAGGCGAATGCTGAGTATTAAAGGTAGGGACTATGATATTTTCCAAGGGTACTAATGTTTAGTGGAAAGATTTGTAATCCTAATGGGAGCGCAGTAGACCAGGCTCTAGGTCTAGAAGGTCGCAACCTTTCTAGACATGCATAAAATCTCATAAAGAAGGGATGTATAAGAGGTTCCCTCCAAAGGGGAGCCCCTGACCTCCATAATCAACTAGCTAAGGGTCTGGGTAGGAGGTACGCAGTTTGATATTCCCACTAGGTGAGAGCTGTGTTTTCTTCTATGTTGGTTCACCTAGTGGTTTTCTTCGGGACATAGAGGATGACGGTGGCAATGGGTGATGGTTTTTTTCTGCACCATGGGAGCCTATAAACCCCCTTGCCAACACCACCTAGATTTATGGGAAGTATCCAGAAGCTTGTGTGAAGCCGCCGTTGCTACGCATGGCGGGTCACATAAAGCTAGCCAAAAGGAGACTGAGAGGTCTTTAAGTTTGCCGTGGGTAATTCTGATGAAGCATGGGTCATAAACACCCCGTTGGCAGAAGCGGTTGCATGCTCTCACTGAGATGCTGTCTCCAATTCAAGGTTGGTAGTCTCAGTGCTTAAGCCCAGGGAATTTTGATTCCTGGATGTCTCCACTGGAGGTAGTGAAGACATAGCGGCTAGAGTAAATATTATCTATTTTTAAATTCTATAAAATAGATTGTAGTAGACCCTAATTTTTACTTTAAACTATTGTTTACAGAAACTATAACCAAGCTCGACCCCCTAGCCTCCATCCTTAATGATAACAAACTTACGATACCAAACTACGAGGACTGGAAGTGTAACCTGATGCTCGTCCTAAGGGTTGGCAAACACTTGATTGCCCTAAGTACCCCTCAGTAGGCCATGCCGGGACCAAGTGCTACCAAGGTCCAATTAAAGAAATAAAAAGACTGGCTAGATGTTGATGAGATGTGCAAGTGCTACATTATGGTATCCTTGCAGACCGTCCTTCAGAAGCAAGTCAAAGACATGGCCTTCTCTTTAGACATGATGCTCTATTTAAAGAAAATGTTTGAGGATCAAAGTCGGGTAAGTCGTTACATAACCATCAAGAAATTGGTGTCCACGAAGATAGCAGAAGAAACTTTAGTTCGGGATCACATACTGAAATTATTTAGCTATGTGAATGAACTTGGTTCCTTCGATGTCATCTTGGATATAGAGATCCAGACCAATATTTTCCTTGCTTCTTTATCAGGAATGTTTGAGAGCTTCGTTATCAACTTTAACCTTAACCGGTTAGAGATGACTAACGCAGAGCTTCTAGCGGCGCTCCAGGTGGCAAAGGACGGGATAAAGGTAGGTGCCCAATACCTGAATATAGAGCAGAAGACTTTTCTGTAAGCCAAAAGCTAGTTTCAGAAAAGAAAGTCTAAGAAGCCCGTGAAGGTGGGCCAGATGCAGTTGCAGGTTCCTAAGCAGAATGGTCCGACGAAGCCCAAAGGAAAATATTTCTGATGCGACAAGAAGGAGCACTAGAAGGGTAGCTGCCGCGCGACTCCTAAGAAGGCTGAGACAGGTATATCTCAAATCCACATAGTGGAAACCCTTGTAGCATCCGTTTGTTCTCCAGTCTCATAGATTGTGTATTATGGTTCCACTATCCATGCTTGCAATAATTTGTAGGGGTTCAAGGAGACAATAAAACTAGGTGATGGGGAGCTCATCCTAAGCATAGGAACTAAGACCGTGGCAAAGGCTGAAGCAGTTGTAGATGTCATCTTGCAGTTTTTGATGGAAGAAGTTTATTACTTAGAGACATACTTTATATACCGTCCTTGAGACGAAACTTAATTTCTGTTTTCTTATTGAATAATAAAGGTTTTTCAGTTTTATTTGATGCTTCTAATGTAAATTAAATTGAACGGTTCCTTTGTTTGTAAAGGAAAGACACAGAATTGTCTCTATGTAATTAACTCCACTAATAAACATGATAACATAACTGAAGCATGTATGATTAATTCACCTAAAAAGAAAAATCCCTCAGATAATCCAACACTCCTTTGACATCTAAGGCTTGGACACATAGCCTCAAACAGGATTCACAGGTTGGTTAAGGCAAGACTTTTAAGTCCAGATATTTCAGAAATCCTACCAACGTGTGAGTGAGTCTTGCTTGGAAGGCAAGATGACCAAAAGAACTTTTCTAGCCAAAGGTAGCAAATCTCAGGAGGTATTGGAGTTAGTACACACTGATTTATATGGGCCCATAAGTGTCCGTGCTATAGAAGGCTTTGAGTATTTCATCACCTTCACAGATGATCACTCGAGGTTTGGATACATATACCTAATGCGGCGGAAGTCTGAATCCTTTGATAAGTTCAAAGAGTTCAGAGCTAAAGTAGAAAAGTAGACGGGTAAGAGTATTAAGTCTCTTCGATCGGATCGAGGAGGCGAATGCCGATCGGATGAATTTATAGGATACCTGTGTGAGTATGGGATTGTATCCTAGTTGACTGCACCAGAGACACCATAACAAAACGACGTATCTGAAAGGAGAAATCGAACTTTATTAAACATGGTTCGGACAATGATGAGTTATGCAACATTGTCATCTAGTTTTTGGGGATATGCCCTAGAGATGGCAACATATACCTTGAACTTTATTCCATCAAAGTCAGTACCTCTAACTCCTTGGGAGTTGTAATTGAAGCGAAAGCCAAGCCTGCAGCACTTTAGGATTTGGGATTGTCTAGCATATATGCGAAAGGACAAGCGAGACAAGAAGAAGTCAAAGACTAAGGTATGTCTATTCATTGGGTATCCAAAAAGGAATAAAGGGTGGTCTATTTTATAATCCCGAGGATAGAAAGGTAGTCATCTCGATGAACACCATATTCCTAGAGCAGGATTATTTAATAGACCATAAGCCCACAAGTAAAGTAGTTCTTAAAGAATTATTTGATACTGATGGGAGTAAGCAGACAAAAAATATAGTGGGAGCTGATACCACTAAGATTAATAACACTATAGAATCGACTCCTATGGAACCACCGTAGGCTCGCCGAAGTGGGAGGACCATAAGAGTTCTTGATAGATACATTGGAGAAGACTTTTTGGTGGATCCAGAGTTTTAGGAGGATGATCCTCTGAAGTAAGACGAAGCGATGGTATCCTCTGACCATGCAGCATGACAAAAAGCCATGGAGGCAGAACTGACATTAATGTCCCAAAACTCGGTCTGGACACTTATAACACCGCCTTACAATATTAAACATATTGGGTGTAAGTGAGTGTACAAAAAAAAAAGAGGTCCGGATGGTACCGTTGAGACTTACAAAATAGACTTGTCGCTAAAGGTTATACCCAGTGAGAAGGGATCGACTATGACGAAACCTTTTCACCAGTGGCTATACTTAAGTCTATCTGGGTCCTCTTGTCCATTGCAGCCCATTATGATTGGGAGATCTGGTAAATGGACGTCAAGACCACATTCCTCAATGGGGATTTGGAAGAAGACATCAATATGTCTTAGTCTCCAGGCTTTATCGCAAAAGGTCATAAAAGTCTGATGTGCAAGTTGCAAAGGTCCATTTATGGACTGAAGCAAGCATCCAGAAGTTAAAATATGTGTTTTGATCAGACTATCAAGTCTTATGGATTTGAACAGAACGTGGATGAACCATGTGTTTATAAAAGGAGCGATAAGACTGTAGTAGTTTTTCTAGTACTTTACGTAGACGATATCCTACTCATTGGAAACGATATTGGAATGTTATCTACAGTAAAGGTGTGGTTGTCCTCTTAATTTGATATAAAAGACCTGGGTGAAGTTAGTTATGTTCTGGGGATCAAGGTAACTCGAGATCGACAGAACAAGATTCTCTCGCTGTCACAGTCAGCCTATATAGATACTATCTTGGTCAGATTCAGTATGCACAACTCTAAGAAGGGACTAGTTCTATTCAGACATTGAATGAAATTGTCCAAGGATCAGGATCCTAAGATTCCTGAGGAGAAGACAAAGATACAAAAGATACCTTATACTTTGGCTGTACGGAGTCTGATATATGCTATGCAGTGCACGAGACCAGATATATGCTATGCAGTAGGTATGATGGGCAGGTATCAGTCAAATCCGGGTCCAGGGCACTGGACTGCTATAAAAAGTATACTTAAGTATCTCCGTAGGATGAGAGATTATAAGCTAGTTTACTCTTCACAGGAACTGATACCGATTGGATACATGGATCCTGACTTTGCAACAGATCCGGAATCCAGGAGATCAATGTCAGGGTTTATGTTTTTATAAAGAGGAGGAGCTATCAGTTGGAGGAGCATGAAGCAGGAATGCATCACAGATTCGACTACAAATGCTGAGTACGTTGCGGTGTACGAAGCAGCCAAGGAGGCAGTGTGGCTCAAGAAGTTCCTCACGGACTTAGGATATGTACTCAGAGCTTAAGATCCTATTGTCCTTTACTGTGACAATAGTGGAGCAGTAGTACAATCTAAGGAGCCAAGATATCACTAGAAGAGTAAGCATATTGGGCGGAAATACTATATTATCCAGGACTTACAGAAGCGAAGGGAGGCTGTAGTGACTTAGGTGGCGTCTGTAGATAACATGGCAGACCCTTTCACAAAGACATTACCGACCAAGGCTTTTGAGGAACACGTGGATGTCATGGGAGTTAATATTGTTATTCCTAGTTAAGCCAAGTGGGAGATTATTGTATCTCGTGTGTCCTGGGCGTGGATTATCTGTATTAACACTAATAAAGATGACTTTGGTTATTACTTTAATTAGAATACTACTTTGGTGTATGTTAATTCATATATAATAAAGGACCCTAGGGAACACAGTAGGATACTAAAGTGCATAGTGGATCTATGCTTGGGAGACCTAGTGGACCGGTTCTGCGTAAACCTAGATCTAGTTCACGGCTTTGGTGATGCTGGTCGCTTCACCAAGAATAAGCTGTTGGCAGGTAGAGGATGTGGTGAAGTCTCCACCACAGAAATGTGGGATTCACATTCACCTGACCAAGCACGATGATTGTGTTGAACAGGAACCAAGACGATGCATAATTCAGTGATTCAGACACTGGTACATAAACTGTCTTACTACTATAGATAATCTGTCCTTAACCCTGAGGGACCATATACACTAAGCCAACTAATTGAGTGGTGCTTTGATGTGCCAACGTGTGTGGACCTTCTATAGTCCAATACCACGGTACGTTGGGTTACCCGATTGGCGCTTGAGTGGCATGCAGTCCCTACAGATTATCCGACGTCCAGTATTGGATGGGTGCGTTTTGATGAGTCAATCTGTCAATACAATTAACCCAGGCCTGGTGGTTATCAATATGACTGACGATATTCCAGATACTAGACATAGCACCGGAAGGTGTATGGTGTTATAGATGACAAGTCATCAAATCCTAGTCAGATGATCGATCAGGATTTGACGGTGCTCTCCACCGCCCGAGTCGAATCATGGCACCAGTAATAGGAGGGACTAAGGATTATCAGAGTATAGTAGGGAACAGGGTTATGAGGGAGTAACATAAGTTTAGGATCACTAGAGTATAACTTGCGCCGCACTCTGGGTGGCTACACGGGTTAATCGGATCAGGAATGATTAGCGAAACTTTTGGTGTATCACCGAAACAATTAATCAGGGATCCGATTGGAGCTAGAGAGCTTGAACCCTGAAGGTTCCACCCTGTCGTTGTGTATAGAAATTGTTCCCCGACCTGGTTGGATACGTTGGATGCGAAGTAGCGCGATGGAGTGCAAGCCCGGAGTCTAAGAACCTAATTCATATGTGTTAAGAGCCATATGGGTATTTTGGTAAATACTTAAATATGACTCAGAACATATTGAATATGAATCTTAAAATGAGCAAAATAATTCTAGGAGCTCATAGGCGCTAACAGAACTCGATTCCGAGTAGCACACCTCACTCAATCTCTCTTACAGTGTTTCATTTTTCGTGAGGGCGTTTTCGTCCAGGCTTCACGATAGATAAGGAGAAACTCTAAAAACTGCCCCCCTTTATCCCTATCTCTATGGGGCCAGCCCTAACTTGCGTAGAGCACTTGGGGGCCGACTTATATAAGGATTAGAGAGAGACGGGCCGGCCCTAAGTGCTCTCCCTCTCCTAAAACCCGACCCCCCTCTCCTTTCTCCCTCTTTGAGGTTTTGGCCAAGAAAGAAAGAGGAAGAAGAAGGAGGAAGGAAAGAGAATGAAGAAGAGAGAAAGAGAAGGAGGAGATCTTGTGGCTCACCGTTATCTTCACAACGAATTCCTCCGTCGGCTCATAGTCCTTGCACTCAGAGATAGGACTTCGAGGATTCCTCCCTTCGCAAAGGACAAGGTGCTATCCGATAGCTTCCCTTGTTATTCATTTGTGGTTCATTATCATTCCATTCTCTTCGGGTCATAGATCCATAAGGTATGATGATTCTAAACACCTAACTAGATGCATGCATACCTTCTGTAGATCGTAGTATTATTTTAGGGTGTCCGCACATATGCTAAGATCATGGATTTACATGTAGATTGTTTTGTAGAATTTATTGTAATGAAACATACACCGTGAGATCTTTGGATCTATCTTTTGCTTCCTCTGTGACTCTAATAATAGGATCTAAATCCAACACTAACGTCGATCTAGTGCGATGAACAATCTAGCATACATGCATATTTTATTTATACTAGATCTACAAGTTAGAAGTCATACCTTCGTGGGGATTCTTTCACCGTGACAAATGTCTTCTTTGTCGATGTAGATGGGCTCGGTTCTACTCAAATAGGCTTTGGTGCAATGGCTATAACTTTTGATCCCGAATGCTTATTGAGCTAAAATTTTGATTGGAGCTAGAGGACTTCGAGATGCAACTTTTGCAACAAGTTTGAGATTGTTTGGACTACTGTAACTTATGCAGCAACAGAAATATCATGGATCTTCTGCACAAAATCAGGACAGTGAGAGATTGTGAGAAGCGTCTTCTAGTTCACCCAATCTCGCATGATACACGATACCTTATCAATGGATCTCTAAGTACCTCCATACGACAAGCCTTCTTCATCAACGAAACACCATGCTAGGAAGACGATGCAAGGACTGAGGTCGCAATTGAGGGAGAAATATAAGAGATAGGGAGATCAAGAGAAGAGGGAGGGGCGGCTAGGGTTTGCACCAATGGCTAGAATTGCTAGGGTCGGCCCCTCTCTCTCCCCTTGCTCTAATATAGGGTCGGCCCCCCTTAGGATAAGTCTCGTAATGGATAGGGCTGGCCCCCTCTTTTTCTCATTTTTTGTCTTTATCTTTCCCTTGCTTCTAGGACTTGCAAAGACCGAGTCAAACCCCCATTCCTATCCCTATGGCGCAAAGACCGAGTCAAACCCCCATTCCTATCCCTATGGCCGGCCCCTATAATAGAGGTAACCACCTACTAGAAACTAAGGGGCCAGCCTTGACCAAGTCTCCCAATACCTAAGGCCATCCCCCTTAGTGCATAGTGACGTATGGTATTACCAAAATGCCCCTATATTACTAGTTGGCCATCCCACGTGTGTAAGAACTTGTAAGACACATATAAGTGGGGTACACTAGTGATTTCACCATTCATCTAGGTGCCCTTGGTAAACACATAGGGTGCCCCTAATAAAGTCAACTAGTCATCTCGCTGTTGGAATTGGTGAGGTTTATAGATCGTAAAAACCTTTAGTTTAGTTGTATATGATTGATAGCTTAGGATTGCACCTTGGTATGTACCTTAGTACATGTTCTAATTACATAACAGAGAGCCATGGCTACATGGTAATCCACTTGAGTGGAAGACTCAATGGACTGATCCCATGTAACCTAAATACGTTCGTAACTCTAACTAGGGTTGGTCGCCCTATCAGAATAAGCTGTTGGGATGACAGAGCATGGGTGTCTCCACCACGGTTATTATCAGGAATAATGTCTGTGGTCGAATGGAACCAACATGGTGCACAGATCGGTGAGCAGACACCGGTGCACTAAGGCATATTTTTACTTAGAGTAAAACGGTCCTAAATCATGAGGAACCATGTCTAGTGGGCTAGCCAGTTGTGTGGTGCTTTGGCGCAACAATGTGTAAGGATTCAGTTACGTAACCCAAAACCATAATGTACCGGGTTACCCGGTTGGCATCGCATCAGCATATCACTCCTGTAGGCCATCCACATCCCTAATAGGAGGTGCGTTCCTTGGTTTGACTTACGTCGTATTAAACCATGACCAAGTGGTCATTAGTTAAACTATTGACCGGATCTGATTACTCAACAGAGTAATCGGAGGTATGACGTACATGGTCAATCTGGAAGGAACCAAGCCATATGAGCACTTAAGTCTAACGGTATTCTTCACCGCTCGAGTTGCATCATGGCACCAAGTGGAGGGACACCGGGTTTACCACACTAAGTGGAGAGCAGAGGTATGCGAGAGAATATAGTTAAGTCCGAGAGAATTGGAGTGTAGCTTGCATCGCACTCTGGGTGGCTACGTAGGTTACCTCAGACTCAGAGGATTAATGGTACACTCGGGTAATGTATCGATCGAGTCTAAGTTGGAAGCCATGAACCCTGGTCCCTGAAGGTTCCACCTTATCCATATTATGTATGGTCCTTGAACCATCTCCTCGATTCACAGGATGTAGTTAGAGGACGTAATTAATCCAACCCTAATGACCCAACACTTCGTGTATACATCGTACTAGTACACAGTAGATGCGTATGTGCGTGTGTGTACTAAGGGAAATCTCAGAGTAGTACAGAGACACATGTAGTCTTCTCCTTACCTTAGTGGGCTTTGTTATACGAGTGTGATGCACTGGTTTGTATTGCAAGTTGACTGGTTGACTTCACTAGGGACACTCTAGGTGTTTACTAAGGGCAACTTGGTGATAATGGAATCACTAGTCATAACCCACGTGAGTGCGCCATGCGAGGTCCCAAGTAAGAGGGGTAACCAACTAGAGGCATGGGGGTATTTTGGAAAATCAAAAAATATCACCATACCCTAGCTAGACTGCCCCTAGGATATGGAGACATGCATGGCCACCCCCCTCCCTAGCTTGTAGGAGTTGCAAGCAAGCTTGTAGAGGAGGGGGATTATTATTACAAGGGGTTTGACCAAAGGAAACGGCCATACATGGCAACAAGGGGGTCAACCTATTGCAACAGCAAGGCGGAGAGAGCCTACAGGGGGGGCCGGCCATAACTCCCATACGTAAGGTATAGGGGGTTGACCCCTATATGAAGATAAAGGGAGAAGGGGAGTGGAATAACTTGATGAATCCCTAGCCGTCGTCTCACCTCTCTTCTTATCCTCTCTCATCTCCAATGCGTGTGCGGGAAGGTTCGGACGTGGTTCCTCTTTCTCGCATTGTGAATCAAAGATAGAGAAGGCTCATCACATGAAGGTACTCAGATATTTATCAACGAGGTACCATGTATCATGCGAGATTGGATGAACTAGAATGCGCTTCATGTACTATCTTGCTGTCCAGATTTTACACAGAAGATTAACAATGTTTCTATGATTATAGGAACTATAGAACTCCAAACGACTTCAAACTAGATGCAAAAGTTGCCTATCGAAGTCATTTACTTACAGTCTAAATTTTAACACAATCGGAGTTCAAAAGCGAAAGTTACAGTTATTACAACGAGGCTATATTGAGTAGATCCGAGACCGTCTTCATCGACAAAGAAGAAATTTATCGCGGTAAAAGAATCCACATGGAGGTATGACTTCTTGTTGTAGCTCATATACCCTAAGTGTGGATTTTCTGTATTAACATTAATTTTGATGAATTTGGTTATTGCTTTAATTAGAATACTTCTTTGGTATATGTTAATTCATACATATAATAAGGGACCCTAGGGAACACAGTAGGCCACTAAGGTATATTTTGGATCTATGCTTAGGAGACCCAGTGGGCCGGTTCTGCATAGACCTAGAACTAGTTCACAGCTTTGGTGATGCCGGTCGCTTCACCGAGAATAAGCTATTAGAAGGTAGAGGATGTAGTAAAGTTTCCACCATAGGAATGTGGGATTACCATTTACCTGACCAAGCACGATGATAATGTTGAACAGGAACCAAGACGGTGCACAGTTCAGTGATTCAGACACTGGTGCATAAACCGTCTTACTACTATAGATAATCTGTCATTAACCCTGAGGGACCATATATACTGAGCCAACTAGTTGAGTGGTGCTTTGATGTGCCAACGTGTGCAGACCTACCATAATCCAATACCACGGTACGTTGGGTTACCCGGCAGGTGCTAGAGTGACATGCAATCTCTACAGGTTATCCGATATCTAGTATTGGATGAGTACGTTTTGATGAGTCAATCTGTCCACACAATTAACCCATGCCTAGTAGTTGTTAGTATGACTGACGACGTTCCGGATGCTAGGCATAGCACCGGAGGTGTCTGGTGTTACAGATGACAGGTCATCAAATCCTAGTCAGATGATCGATAGGGGTCTGACGATGCTCCCCACCACCCGAATCGAATCATGGCACCAGTAATAGGAGGGACTAAGGATTATCAGAGTATAGTAGAGAACAAGATTACGAGGGAGTAACATAAGTTTAGGATTACTAGAGTTCAACTCATGTCGCACTCTGGGTGGCTACACGGGTTAATCGGATTAGGACTGATTAACTAAACTTTCGGTGTGTCATCAGAATAATTAATCAGGGATCTGGTTGGAGCTAGAGATCCTGAACCCTGAAGGTTACACCCTATCGTTGCGTATAGAAATTATTCCCCAACCTGGTTGGACACGTTGGATGCGAAATAACGCAATGGAGTGCAAGCCCAAAGCTTAAGAACCTAATTTATATGTGTTAAGGATCATAGGGGTATTTTGATAAATACTAAAATATGGCTCAGAACATATTAAATATGAATATTAAAATAAGTAAAATAATTCCAGGAGCTCATAGGCACTAACGGAACTCGATTCCGATAAGCGTACCTTACTCTATCTTTTTATCCACGGTGTGCCGATATAAAGACGTTTTCGTCCGAAGTGTCTAAATGGATAAAGGAAGCCCTAACCGACTTGCTTTGTCCCTCCCCCCCTCATCCCTATCCTATAGGGACCGGCCCTAGCTTGCTTGTGCAGGTAGGGGACTGGCCCTAAAAAAAAGAATAAGGGGGAGAGGCTGGCCCTAGCTATGGCTCTCCCCTCTCCAAAAATCCGACCCCTACCTCTCTCTCCCCTTTGTGGTTTCGGCAAAGGAAAAGAGGAAGAAGAAAGAGGAAGAAAGGAGGAATGAAAGGAGAAGGAAGAAGAAGAGAGAAAGAGAAGAGAAGGTTTTGGAGCGTCATTGTCTTCGCAATGTAATCCTCCGTCGGCTCGTAGTCCTTGCACTCAGAGATAGGACTTCGAGGATTCCTCCATTCGCAAAGGACAAGGTGTTATCAGACAGCATCCTTTGCAATTCATGTGTGGTTTATCATTGTTCCGTTATTTTCGGATCATTGATCTATAAGATATAATAGTTCTAAACACCTAACTAGATACATGCATGTCTTCCGTAGATCGCAGTATGCCTCTAGGGTGTTCGCACATATGGTAAGATCATAGATTCACATTTAGATTGTTTAAAAGATAAATTGTAATGAAACATACCCCATAAGATCCTTAGATCTATCTTTTGCTTCTGCTGCAACTCTAATAATAGGATTTAATTCCAACAATTGGTATCAGAGCACGCTTCGGTGTATGTTTCATGCATGAATTTGAGAAAACATTATGTGGATATATGATTGCATATGTTTTCGTTGGGGTTCGATGTAGATCATGCATATGAATTATGTTATGTATCGTCTTTTTATAGGTGTCATGCTGAATAATAATCTGGTATTGCATGCCCCCGGGGGTCGGTCCCCGGGTTTATTTTTGCAATGATTATTATTGTACATGTGGTTTTTAAGGCTCTGGATAGGCAAAGGTGGAGGTTGACCACCCTCGGTTTTCTAGCCATGTTTCTAGGACTATTTCTTTTCTTTCTAGCGAAATTGTACACGAACGAGTACTTGCTCAGAGCGTGTTAATTTTTTGATCACAAGAAGAAGAAGATGAGCGATCCAAGATACTACATCCACTGTTCGGGCAAGTGGTACCATGGAGTGCCAGGACGCGGTGAAAGCGTGCATGTTGGCGATGATCAGGATCGTCGTCGAGAGATCGTGCAGAACGGAAGAACATGATATCTTGGCTGTGCTATTCAGGTTCAGGGGTCGGACCCTGGACTTGATTTAGTTTAGATTCTTTTTCTGTTATACTCTTTACTTAGTGTTTAGAGAACCCCGATGATAATTTGCTTATCAGTCTTGCTTGTAAGTTAGTCTCTACATCAGGCTTAGGGTTAGTACATAGCTTATGGATTCATCGATGTTTCTATATGTTTCTAACATATACGAATCCAGTGGCTATCTAAAAGGAAAGGAGGTAACCACCCTCGTGGTAGTTCAGGTAATCGAGTACTGTGCACCGAGATAGACGTAGTGTTAGATTTATTTATAGATGACTAATAAGCCCATAAGAAGTATGATAACCCTAGTGGGATGCCCTTTCCCTACATGGTCCTAGAGACCAAGTTAGGTTAGGATTCCACTAAATAATACCAGTTTCTAGTTGATGTTTGATGGTAGTGTGAACTCATCATGATTTGGTTATGCCACCATTAGGTTGAGATCCGATGGAGGTTGTCGGATGTCCCTATGTGGCCAGCATTGAAACCTATAATGAGATAACATCCACTATAACATCAGGCATCAACTTATGAACGAGGCGTCATGCTAGTGGGAGTCGTTCCACATTGACCTAGGCTAGGCTCCAAATCTTAGGATTGTGAGCAGACTAGTGGAGTATCGGGACCCTTAGAATCTATGTAATGTGATCCTTGCGAGAAAGGCGAAAGTTGAGTATTCAAGGTAGGGACTCTGATATTTTCCAAGGGTACTAATGCTTTGCGTGAATTTTGTAATCCTAGTGGAAGCGCGATAGACTAGGGTCTAGGTTTAAGAAGTCGTAACCTTTCTAGACATGTATAAAACCTCATAAAGAAGGGATATGTAAGAGGTTCCCTTCATAGGGGAGCCTTTGGCCTCCACAATCAACCGGCTAAGGGTCTGGGTGGGAGGTACGCAGTTTGATATTCCCACCGGATGAGAGCTGTGTTTCCTTCCATACTGGTTCGCCTACTGGTTTCCTTCGAGACATGGAGGATGTCGGTGGCAATGGGTGATGATTTTTTCCTGCATCGTGGGGGCCTATAAACTCCCCTGCCAATACCACCTAGATTTGTGGGAAGCATCCGAAAGCTTGTGTGAAGTCACCGTTGCTACGCATGGTGGGTTACATAAAACTGGCCAAAAGATGACTGTGAGGTCTTTTAGTTTACCGTGGGTAATTCTGATGAAGATTGGCTCATAAATACCCCGTTGGCAAAAGCGGTTGCATGCTCTCTCCGAGATGTTGTCTCCAATTCAAGGCTGATAGTCTCAGTACTCGAGTCCAGGGACTTTCGATTCCTGAATGTCTCCACTGGAGGTGGTGAAGACATAGCGACTAGAGTAAACATTATCTTATTTTAAATTCTATAAAATATATTGTAGTAGACCCAAATTTTTGCTTTGAACCAATATTGATAAAAAATATGACCAAGCTCGACCCCCTTGCCTTCATCCTTAATGATAACAAACTTACGGGACCAAACTACGAGGACTGGAAGTGTAACCTAATGCTCGTCCTAAAGGTTAGCAAACACTCGATTGTCCTAAGTACCCCTCAACCGGCCATGCCGGGACCAAGTGCTACTGAGGCCTAGTTGAAGGAATAGAAAGACTGGCTAGACGATGATAAGATGTGCAAGTGCTACATTGTGACATCCTTGCATATCATCCTTCAGAAGCAAGTCGAAGATATGGCCTTCGCTTCAGACATGATGCACTATTTAAAGGAAATATCCAAGGGTCGTAGTTGGGTAACTCGTTACCTGACCATCAAGAAATTGGTGTCCACGAAGATGGCAGAGGCGACTTTAGTTTGGGATCATATACTGAAATTGTTTGGCTATGTGAATGAACTTGATTCCTTCGATGTTATTTTGGATACAGAGATCTAGACCGATATTTTTCTTACGTCTATGTCAAGAACGTTTGAGAGATTCGTTCCAACTTTAACCTTAACCGGTTAGAGATGACTAATGTAGGGCTCTTAGTGGCGCTCCAGGCGGCAGAGGACGGGATGAAGGTAGGTGCTCAATCCCTGAACGTAGAGCTAAAGTCTTCTCTGAAAGCCAAAGGCAAGTTTCAGAAAAGAAAGTTTAAGAAGCCTATAAAGGTGGGCCAGATGTAGTTGCAGGTTTCAAAGCAGGATGGTCTGACAAAGCCCAAAGAAAAATATTTCCGATGCGGTAAGAAGGGGCACTGGAAGGGTAACTACCGTGCGGCTCCTAAGAAGGCTGAGACAGGTATATCTCAAATCCACATAGTGGAATCTCTTGTAGCATCCAGTTGTTCTCCAGTCTCATGGATTGTGGATTTTGGTTCCACTAACCATGCTTGCAATAATTTACAGGGGTTCAAGGAGACAAGAAAATTGAGTGATGGGGAGATTATCCTGAGCATGGGAACCGAGACCGTGGCAGAGGCTGTGGCAGTTGGAGAAGTCGTCTTGTAGTTTTTTGATAGAAGAAGTTTATTACTTAGAGACATACTTTATGTACTGTCCTTGCGATTAAACTTAATTTTCGTTTTCTTATTGAATAATGAAGGTTTTTCAGTTTTATTTGATACTTCTGGTATACAATTAAATTGAATGGTTCCTTTGTTTGTAAGGGAAAGACACAGAATGGTCTCTATGTAATTAACTCCACTCATAAACAGGATAACATAACTAAAGCATGTATGATTAATTTATCTAAAAGAAAAGATTCCTCAGATAATTCAATACTCCTTTGGCATCTAAGGCTTGGACACATAGCCTCAGACAGGATTCACAGGTTGGTTAAGGCAGAACTTTTGAGTCTAGATATTTCAGAAAGCCTAACAACGTGTGAATCTTGCTTGGAAGGCAAGATAACCAAAAGAACTTTCCGAGCCAAATATAGCAGATCTCAGGAGGTATTGGAGTTAGTATACACTGATGTATGTAGGCCCATAGGTGTTCATGTTATAGGAGGTTTTGAGTATTTCATCACCTTTACGGATGATCACTCAAGGTTTGGGTACATATACTTAATGCGGCGGAAGTCTGAATTCTTTGATAAGTTCAAGGAGTTCAAAGCTGAAGCAGAAAAATAGACTGGTAAGAGTATTAAGTCTCTACGATCGGATCGAGGAGACAAATACCTATCGGATGAATGTATTGGGTACCTGCATGAGTATGGGATCGTATCCCAGTTGACTACACCAGTGACACCATAACAAAACGACATGTCTGATAGCAGAAACTGAGCTTTGTTAGATATGGTCGAACTATGATGAGTTATGCAATATTATCACCTAGTTTTTGGGGATATGCCCTAGAGACGGCAGCATATACCTTAAACTTTGTTGCATAAAAGTCAGTACCCCTGACTCCTTGGGAGCTATGGTTGAAGTGAAAACTAAGCCTGTAGCATTTTAGGATTTAGGGTTGCCAGTACATGTGCTGGAAGGACAAGCGAGACAAAATGGAGTCAAAGACTAAGGTATGTCTATTCGTTAGGTATCTAAAAGAAACAAATGGTAGTTTATTTATGATTTTAAGGATAGAAAGATTGTCGTCTAGACGAACGCCATATTCCTAGAGCAGGATTATGTAATAGACCATAAGCCCACCAGTAAAGTAGTTCTTGAAGAATTGCTTTGTACTGATGGGAGTACGCAGACAGAAAATATAATAGGAGCCGATACCACTGAGATTAACGATACTATAGAATCGACTCCTATGGAACCATCGTAGGGTCGCCATAGTGAGAGAACCACAAGAGATCCGGATAGATACATTGGAGAAACCTTCTTTGTGGATCCAGAGTTTCAGGAGCATGATCCTCTAAACTATGATGAATCGATAGTATCCTTTGACCATGCAGTATGGCAGAAAGTCATAGAGGAATAACTGACATCGATGTCTCAAAACTCGATCTAGACACTTATAGCACCATCTCACAATATTAAACATGTTGGGTGTAAGTGGGTGTGCAAAAGAAAAAGAGGTCCAGATGGTACCGTTAAGACTTACAAAGCTAGACTAGTCGCTAAGGGTTATACCCAGCGAGAAGAGATCGACTATGACGAAACCTTTTCGCCAGTGGCTATGCTTAAGTCTATCCGAATCCTCTTGTCCATTGCAGCCCATTATGATTGGGAGATTTGGCAAATAGACGTCAAGTCCGTATTTCTCAATGGGGATTTGGAAGAAGACATCTATATGTCTCAATCTCCAGACTTTATCGCAAAAAGTCAGAAAAGTCTAGTATGCAAGTTGCAAAGGTCTATTTATGGACTAAAGCAAGCATCCAGAAGTTGGAACATGTATTTTTATCAAGCTATCCAGTCTTATGGATTTGAACAGAACGTGGATGAACCATGTGTTTATAAAAGGAGTGATAAGACTACAGTAGTTTTTCTAGTTCTTTACATAGATGATATACTACTTATTGGAAATAATGTTGGAACATTATCTACAGTGAAGGTGTGATTGTCCTCTCAATTTGACATGAAAGACCTGGATGAAGCGAGTTATGTTCTGGGGATCAAGGTAACTTGAGATCGGCAGAACAAGATTCTCTCACTGTCACAGTCAGCCTACATAGATACTATCTTGGTCAGATTAAGTATGCACAACTCCAAGAAGGGACTAGTTCCATTCAGACATGGAATAAAATTGTCCAAGGATCAGGGTCCTAAGACTCCTGAGGAGAGGGAGAGATGTAGAAGCTACCTTATACTTCGGCTATAGGGAGTCTGATATATACCATGCACTGCACGAGACTAGATATATGCTATGCAGTAGGCATGTAGGCAGGTATCAGTCAAATCCGGATCTAGGGCACTGGACTGCTATAAAAAGTATACTCAAGTATCTCCGTAGGACGAGAGATTATGAGTTAGTTTACTCTTAACAGGAACTTATGCTAATTGGATACACGGATTCTAACTTTACAGCAGACCCGGAATCCAGGAGATCGATGTCGAGGTTTGTGTTTTTATTAGAAGGAGGAGCTATCAGTTGGAGGAGCGTAAAGCAGGGATGTATCATAGATTCGACGACAGAGGCTGAGTACGTTGCGGCGTGCAAGACAGCCAAGGAGGCGGTGTGGCTCAAGAAGTTCCTCACGGACTTAGGATGTGTACTGAGAGCTTAAGATTCTATTATCCTTTACTGCGATAATAGTGGAGCAGTAGCATAATCCAAAGAGCCAAGATATCACCAGAAAAGTAAGCATATTGAACTGAAATACTATATTATACGAGACTTGCAGAAGCGAGGGGAGGTTGCAGTGACTCAGGTGGCGTCTGCAGATAACATGGTGGACTATTTCACAAAGGCGTTATCGATCAAGGCTTTTGAGAAGCACATGGATGCCATGGGAGTTAAGATTGTTATTCCCCGCTAGCCCAAGTGGAAGATTGTTGTAGCTCGTGTGTCCTGAGCATGGATTTTCTGTATTAACATTAATATTGATGACTTTGGTTATTGCTTTAATTATAATACTACTTTAGTGTATATTAATTTATATATTTAATAAAGGACCCTAGGGAACATAGTAGGCTATTGAGGCGTATGGTGGATCCATGCTTGGGAGACCCAGTGGACTGGTTCTACATAGAACTAGAATAAATTCACAGCTTTGGTGATACCGGTCGCTTCACCGAGAATAAGGTATTGGTAGGTAGAGGATGTGGTGAAGTTTCCACCATGGGAACGTGGGATTCCCATTCACCTAACCAAGCACGATGATCGTGTTGAACATGAACCAAGACGGTGCACAGTTCAGTAATTCAAATACTGGTGCATAAATCGTCTTACTACTATAGATAATATGTCCTTAACCTTGAGGGATCATATACACTGAGTCAACTAGTTGAGTGGTGCTTTGATGTGCCAACATGTGCAGATCTGCCATAATCCAATACCACGGTACATTGGGTTACTCGGCTGGCGCTAAAGTGGCATGCAATCCCTATAAGTTATCCGACGTCCAGTGTTGGATGGGTGTATTTTGATGAGTCAATCTGTCCACATAATTAACCCAGGTCTGGTGGTTGTCAGTATGATTGATGATATTTTAGATACTAGGCATAGCACCGAAAGGTGTGTGGTGTTATAGATAACAGGTCATCAAATCCTAGTCAGATGATTGATCGGGGTCTGACGGTGCTCCCCACCGTCCGAATCGAATAATGGCACCAGTAATAGGAGGGACTAAGGATTATCAAAGTATAATAGAGGACAGGGTTGTGAGAGAGTAACATAAGTTTAGGATCACCAGAGTTTAACTCGAGTCGCACTCTGGGTGGCTCGCGGGTTAATCGGATTAGGGCCGATTAATAAAACTTTTGGTATGTCATCAAAATAATTAATCAGGGATCCGGTTGGAGCTAGAGATCCTGAACCCTGAAGGTTCCATCTTGTCGTTGCGTATAGGAATTATTCCCCGACCTAGTTGGACACGTTAGATGCGAAGTAGTGCGATGGAGCACAAGCCCGAAGCCTAAGAACCTAATTCACATGTATTAAGGGACATAGAGGTATTTTGGTAAATACTGAAATATAGCTCAGAACATATTAAATATAGATCTTAAAATGAGCAGAATAATTCCAGGAGCTCATAGGTGCTAACGGAACTCGATTCTGATAAGCGTACCTTACTCTCTCTCTTTATCAACGGTATGCCGACATAAGAGTGTTTTCATCCGAAGTGTCTAAACGAATAAAGGAAGCCCTAGCCGACTTGCTTTATCCCTCCCCCCTCATCCCTATCCTATAGGGGCTGGCCCTAGCTTGCTTGTGTAGGTAGGGGATCGGCCCTATGAGAAAGAATATGGGGGGAGAGGCTGGCCCTAGCTAAGGCTCTCCCCTCTGCAAAAATCCGACCCCTACCTCTCTCTCCCCTTTGTGGTTTCGGCCAAGGAAAAAAGGAAGAAGAAAGAGAAAGAAAGGAGGAAGAAAATAAGAAGGAAAAAAAAGAGAGAAAGAGAAGAGAAGGCTTTGGAGCATCATTGTCTTCGCAACGTAATCCTCCATCGGCTCGTAGTCCTTGCACTTAGAGATAGGACTTTGAGGATTCCTCCCTTCGTAAAGGATAAGGTGCTATCTGACAGCATCCCTTGCAATTCACATGCGGTTCATCATCATTCCATTCTCTTCGGATCATAGATCCATAAGGTATGATGGTTCTAAACACCTAACTAGATGCATACATATCTTCCGTAAATCATAGTATGCCTCTAGGGTGTCCGCACATATGCTATGATCATAGATTCGCATGTAGATTGTTTGAAAGATAAATTGTAATGAAACATACACCATGAAATCCTTGGATCTATCTTTTGCTTCCGCTGCAACTCTGATAATATGATTTAATTCCAATACTTATATCATGTAGATCTAGTGTAGAGATAGAATATGTTAGATTATTATTCTCTCTAGATCGATGTTAGGGGGTCGCGTAGTTGCCATGTTAGATTCATACATGCACATGTATAGATGGTTTCGATCAAAGTTTTGATATGTAACGCACACCACTCATGGTCTTCTGACCTTCCCTTTTCTTCCGCTGTGGGCCTCTACGATGAAATTATTTCCA
The DNA here is from genome assembly GCA_947650365.1 of Chamaelirium japonicum. Lineage (NCBI taxonomy): Eukaryota > Viridiplantae > Streptophyta > Magnoliopsida > Liliales > Melanthiaceae > Chamaelirium > Chamaelirium japonicum. The sequence goes on along the minus strand of OX393549.1, from coordinate 62,633,219 downwards.
ACACTCGCAATATGTCCCGATACATCGCACCCATGTGACGAAGTGCACTTATAGTAAGGGATCACTACGTGTGTCTTTGTACCACTCTAGGTTTTCCCTTAGCACATACACGAAGTTACGCATCTATCGTGCATTAGTGCGAAGCATACACGAAGTGTAGGGTTTGACTCTTTGCTTCCTCTAACTGCGTCCTGTGTTTCGAGGAGATGGTTCAAGGATTGTACATTATGTGGATAAGGTGGAACCTTTAGGGACCAGGGTTCATGGTTTTCAGCTTGGACTCGATTGACACACTACCCGAGTGTACCAACAACCCTCTAAGTCCGAGTTAACTTTCGTAGCCACCCAGAGTGTGACACAGACTGCACTCCAATTTTTTCAGACTTACTATGTTCTCCCGCATACCCCTGCTCTCCACTTAGTAATGGTAAACCCGTTGTCCCTTCACTTGGTACCATAACACGACTCAAGCGGTGGAGAATACTGTCAAACTCGAGTGCTCATATAACTTGGTTTATTTCAGGTTAACCACGTATGTCATACCTCCGATTGCCCTACCGAGTAACCGAATCCAGTCACCAGTCCAACTAATGGCCATCAGGTCTGGGTTTTATAAAATATAAGTCAGACCAAAGAACGCACTACCCGATAGGGGTGTGGATGGATTGCAAGAGTAGCAATCTGATGCAACGCCAGCCGGGTAACCTAGTACACCGTAATTTTGGGTCACGTAATTAGACCCTCACACATTGGTGCACCAAATCATCACTCAACTGATTAGCCCACCAGTCGTGGTTTTTCAAAGTTTAGGACCATTTTACCCTAAGCAAAAACACGACTTAGTGCATCGATGTGTCTGTTCACCGATCTGTGCACCGTGTTGGTTTCGTTCAACCACAGACATTATGCTTGGTGATGACCGTAGTGGAGACACCCATGCTCAGTCATCCCAACAACTTATCCTGATAGGACGACCAACCCTAATTAGAGCTACGAACGTATTTAGGTTACATGGGACTAGTCCATTGAGTCTTCCACTCAAGTGGATTACCATGTAGCCATGGCTCTTTGTTCTGTAATCAGAATACGTACTAAGGTATGTACCAAGATGAAATCCTAAGCAATTAACCATACATAACTAAACTATACGTTTTTACAAGCTATAAGCCTCATCAATTCCAATAATCTCCCACTAGGTCTAACGAGAAAAAATGATATTGAGCTCTATAGCTTCAACATGCTGCCCAAAAGTCTTTACATAAATTCTCTCAAGGAATTTACATTATCTGTAGATGCTATCTCAGTAATCGCTACTTGCATTTTCTTCTAAAACTATCGGATCAAGTGAAGTTTATACTTGATGAGTTTTCCCTTAACATTAGTGCCTAGGCTCCTTGAACCTTACTTACTGCTCTTCTATTGGTGCAACAGATAACTGAGGCTCTGGTATGCGTCCCATATTCTCTAAGAACTTTCTGAGTCATATCACCTGCTATACTACTTCGCACATAACAACGTGCTCAGTCATTGTGGTGGAATCTATGAGACATTCTTGCTTCACACTCTACCATCTACCACTTTTAATCTCAAGACAAAAACAATTCCAGGAGTAGATTCTTTGGTACTCATATCTGACACAAAAGTCAGATCTTGTACATCCAATCGACATCAGGACCTGTGAAGTATAAGCTAACTCATAATCTTCACTTAATAATGACTTATAAGTATACCCTTCATATCAGTTCAGTGATCTGGACCCGGGTTCGACTGAAACTGACCCATTATTTTTGTTGTGCAATAGATATCTAGCATCGTAAACCGAATCTGACTAGAGCCTTATCTTCATATGTAGTCTGTGACAGCGAGAGAACCTTTCTCTGATAATCTCGAGTTACCATGATTCACAGAACATAACTCGCCTCACTAGGATCGTTCACATCAAATTATGATGACTATAAACCTTTACTATAAACAACATTCCTATGTCATTTTCAATCAGTAGAAAATTTTAACGTAAAGTACTAAGTATATCCTTGTAGCTCCTTCACCTTTTTTGTGCCTACTTGGTTTATTCTCATTCTGATCAAATCCATGTGAGCGGATTTTCGAACAAAAATAAATATTCAATTCCTGGATGCATGCATTAGTACACAAATGGGCATTTGTAACTTGCATTCCAGATCTTCTTGGCCTATTGACACAAAATCTGAAGCTGCATCATACACATGTCCTTTTCCAAATCCCCATTAGAGAATAACTGTCTTGATATCCATTTACCAGATCTTCCAACTATAATGGACTACGATGGATTATTAACAAACTTATTATCTAATTTATTCTAGTTATAGTCTTTTAAGGTTTCTTGGCAATGTCCTTCCTTTATCAAGTTGAGAAGTGGACTTGAAAAGAAAGAAGAAAAGTTTGCAATGGCTTAACAACTTTATAGGCATCTTCTAAAGTAGGGTACACTAAACTACTACTCCAAGTATAGGTAAGTAAAGTAGGGTACACTAAACTACTACTCCAAGTATTGGTAAGACGCGAAAAGATCCTTGTTTATATTATGCTCATTTTCAAAGTTTTTTGTTACGGCACGAAGCTCAATGTAAATTTTTAATTAAACTATTGTGTAAGAGCATCTCCGATCCTTACTCAAATCATGAATCAGATTTGAATTTGAGTAAAAAGACCTCAAAAATCGCTCCAGTCCTTTACTCAGACTTGTACAAAACTGAGGTTTGTACAAATTTTTCACTAAATCGAGGGAGACTCAAATCCCATACCAAATTCTAACGGTCATCTTCGAGGGCCTTTCTATTTACAAACGTTTTATCAACGGTGTAGTTTTTATTCAAATATGAGTAAAAGCTCCAAAATTAGCTCTAGCTCTTACTCAAACTCATTCCAAATTAAGTTTTTATTCAAATTTGATCAAGAACTGGAGTGCTTTGTATCAGATTGAGTTTTTCCTCAGATTTAAGTAAAATTGAATAAAGACTGGAGATAACTCGGGAGGGACTGATGAATATTAGTTTCGTATAGGATTTATCTTTTGGTACATGTTCTCAGATTAGGAATCTCAAGTGTACTGGTGTTAGAGCATCTCCAACGGGCCTTTATCCCTTCATTTTGAAGAGGGATCAACTCCAATCGGCCTTCATTCCCACCTTCAAATCGAAGGAAGGGGGGTGTGGGCTCCATATTTGAATGGTGACATCCGGCCTTCAAAACACTGTTTACAGTGTAAAGAGGATAAGGTCGCTATTCACAGCTTTGAACGATGACTGATTGGAGTCCCAAAGCCTTCAGAAAGGTATATTATTTCTTAATTCCTATGTCTGGCCTTCAAATTTAGAAGGCCAACAAAAGGAATCAAAATGGAATATAGCCTTTTGAAGGGAGCACCATCTACAACCAGTGCTCCCTTCATTCTTGTCCCATAAAGACAAAGGCCACGTTTATTAATTTATTAATAATATTTAATTTTTAAATTTACTTAAAATATATATTTAATATTGGTCTTATTCAATATGTATCGTTGAGACCTTTCCAACAACACCAATTTTATAAAATTTGGATTAATATATATTAAGATACATCAATTTAACGTATAGAAGTATTTTTATATAAAGAATAACTCAAATGTTATACAATCTAAAAGGATAAAATAGGGTTTTAAAAAAAAGGTAATGTGTGATAGGTCCCACTAACATATTGTTTTTAGTGATATAGACGGACCAAGTGGGAATTTAGCATTAGGTTCTCCCGCTTGGTAAATGTCCCTTTTACCCCTATGTGTGGGGTACACCCACGTGCAACTGTACATGGAAGCACTAATACCCCATTTAGTGTAGCAAAAAGGGTAACAATCTACACATATTGTTACTCTTTTGCTATAGTACGTGATTTCACTCTAGCAAAAAAAAGTTCTGACAAGATTGTGCAAATTGAGTAACAATCTTGTTGAGTAACGATCTGCGCAAATTGTAACTCTTTGGCTACAGTGAAATAACTGTAGCAATTTTTTTTAGTGAAATCGTGTCCCAAAAAAATTGCTACAGTGAAATCATTGTAGCAAATCAGTGGATTGAGTCTTATAGTGACAAGGATGAAGGGGCATGCTCTAAGGGGCAATTTGATCATTTAAAAGGGATAAAAGTCAAGTGTGGGACTTGCTCTACCTACATCCTTTTCGGGAGGGACCTAGTGCAACACCATCTTGTTATCTGTCCTTACCCTTAAGCCGATCTCTTGTCAAGACCATTCACTAAGTCTCCCTTAAAAACATGAACAGTGATTTGAAGGAGCTAATTTCATTTTAAAGGTGGGATTTAAAGACCGATTGGAGCCCTACCCCACGTTCAAAATGAATTTGAAGGATGGTTGGAGATGCTCTTAGGGGAAGTAGAAAATGCAAGATGTGCACGTACAAATAGGAGATCATCATGAATCCTCAAATATGGTTGTGGAAATCAGTGAAGATAGAATTATTGATGATTATATACAGGATAGAGATTAGTGGAACATGAAAAGCAAAATGGTTATCTACAGTTGGGAGGATGATTCCAAATTTTTAGTTAAATGTATACTGCAATTTTTTATTACATGCTATGTTTAAAACTAGTGCATGCCCGTGCCTATCACAGTGGGTTGCCTTTCGGCGACAACATGCATGCCGGCACTGCAGCGGGCCGCCTTCGATGGCAAAACACCCCCGGGCATCACTTGTTCCTGAGCTGGCCATGACTCGTTATTGGATTTTAAGCTCAACCAATTTCGACACTTTAGTAGAGAATCAACATAACCCGTTATCCATTACATGTTGAGTCTGTTCGAGCCCTTGGCTCAGCCTGTAGCATCCGTAGAGCTCTTTTGGGCTCTAACTCGGAATGTGATGGCTGGCCATACGTAACCCCCAAGCGGGCCATGACACGAGCTAAATCGAAAGAGAGAGAGAGAGAGAGAGAGAGAGAGAGAGAGAGAGAGAGAGAGAGAGTGAGAGAGAGAGAAAGAGAGATGGAGAGAGAGAGAGAGAGAGAGAAATGGAAAGAGAGAGAGAGTATGAGTGAAACAAAAAGAGAGAGACGGAGGAGAGAGAGAGAGAGAGAGAGAGAGAGAGAGAGAGAGAGAGAGAGAGAGTAAAACGGAGAGAGAGACGGCACGATTTTGAGAGAGAAAGAGATCAGGAAGAGAGAAAATCGCGGAAGAGAGAGAACGACGGGGCGTCTCTGTATGGCTACGAACGGGTTTGAGGGAATGGGACGACTGTGATAAGTTTCTAGAGAGATAATCGAGCGGATAGAGAAAGAGAGAGAAGTTCAGTTAGAGAGAGAAAAAAGGAAAGAGAGAAATCGGACGAGATTTAGAGAGAGAGAGAGAGAGAGAGAGAGTGGGTCGATCGCCAGGTTTTTAGGAGGAGAGAGATTCTCGATGAGAGAGAGAGAGGTTCGGTTAGAGAGAGAAAGGAGGTAATTGCAAAAAAAAAAGAGAGAGAAAGGAGGAGACGGGAGAGAGATTTAAGGAAAAGAGAGAGCTATTCGGTGGAGGTCTTGGATGGCTGATATCAGCTTTAGAGATAGAGAGAGAGAGAGAGAGAGAGAAGAGAGAGAGAGAGAGAGAGATAAAAGGGGGAGAGATTAGTAGATTCGGTATAACTAGGTGTAAGAGATGGTTATGGAAGGAGATTAATGGGGAGAGAGAAGGAAGTTGGGCTATGATCTGGTAGGAGAGAGAGGAAGTTCGGGATGAAGAGAGAGAGGGGTTGTCGCAGGATTTTTAGGGGGAGATCGAGAAAGCTGTGCAAGGAGAGAGGATCAGGTGAAATGGACGGATGTAATCGGGTTTAAAGAGAGATGGAAATGGAAGAGAAGAGAGAGAGAAAGAGAGAGAGAGAGAGAGAGAGAGAGACGGAGAGAGAGAGAGAGGGGGGGATAGAGAGAGAGAGGGGAAGAGAAAGATATTTTTTTGTCTAGTCAGCTTGTCCCAGTCAGGTGCATGCCTGTGCCTGTCGGCACTACCGCGGGCCACCTTCGGCGACAACACATCTAAGTGCCTTTGGCAACAAAACACTTTCGACAACAACACCGACATTCATAGGGACACCCATTTCCTCGCCCGTGCCGATTGGCACGAAGCGGGCGCCTTCGTCGCGACCAACTCCCCCTCCCCCTATAATCGATCAATCACAGTTGTCTCTGTTCGAATGGATTCCTTGAGATCGACCCGATGGATTGGGGCAGTTGAAATTTCAGCAGCCGGATTTATAGTCGTTGATGCGAACAATAATCACAGGATGAACGGTCAGGTTTAGTGTAGTTTAAATGGGCCGGGATTTTAGGGGTTTAGTGCAGTTTAAATGAGTTGGGATTTGAAACCGAGGGGAGGGAGTTGGTTGATGGGGAAATAGAGATCGTGCATTGATTTTTGAACGAATGGTTAGATCTATTCAGTTCATTTTTGTCCAGTCAGCTTGTCCTAGTTAACTTTTTTATTCCGTTTTGTCTAGTCAGCACAAATCCGACGTCCCTTGTTATATAGATTCCTACAAGTACTCGGAACATAGATCACAATCATAAGCTTTTTGGTATGTGCTTCAATAATTATTTATAGATTGTTAGCAGTCAATGGTCCATTATGGCACAATTAAATGATCAAAATCCTGTTATTCAAAAGCAAGCTCACAATGGATTTCATGCATACAAAATACATAGTTCTAGTTTAGCACTATAGATCACGGAAAATATAGTCGGAAAGACGTCTCCAAGACAGTGTCCGAGAGAGACCATCAAGTTGAGATAGGTCAAATGTCCGAGAGAGATCGTCAAGTCGAAAGAGATCACCGTGTCGCTGGGAGATATCGCCGAGTCGAGAGGGATCGTGGCGCTACCGAGAGAGATCGCAGTGTGCGTGCACGCACCATAATGAACTTTTTGGAGGATATTTACGTAAATTTACCAAAATCGTGTAACCCTATGTATAAAGGATGCATCGGTCTAGGTGCATTATGTGCGATTTTGGTGAGTCACGAAGAGAAACCCTAAAGTGAATAGGATTTTGTCATTATTTGAGATAGCGATTGCTTGTACCTTTTTGTTGATTTTCATCTTTTGCTAGATCTGGATCACCTGTCGGCCATCACCCATGGTTTTTCTTGATTTGGATTTTCCACGTAAATCGTTCTCATGCTTGTGGTGTGTTCACTCTCGTCCTTATTTTTTGTTATTCGTGAATTTGTGATTGTTCCGTGATTGCGATTCACACTGCTTGTGTTTATAATCATGCTTCCGCGGAGCAACAAAGGTAAATCCCCAAGATGTTAAATCATTGAATCAAACAATCGGATAGAATGTCATGAAAATTGAACAGGAAATAAGAACAAAGATATGCTCAGTAGGAAAAGTTCAGCACAAAACATGATCTAGTAGCAATAACAGATCTTGACAAATAAATTAAACTGGGCATTTTTTCGATAACCGAGAGGTTTATTTACAGAAAAATGCATCGGTGTCATACAACCCGAAATCCATGACATCATAGATATGTGGCCGTCAGATTCAATTTCGTTCTTCCAACTTCCAATCATAAACAGCAAGCATCTATTTATTCTTTGGCACCCTCCAACATCATGCTGAAAATGGTGAAGAAATCTTCATCACCTTCTAATCGGATCTCTGTTCATCAGAATCGGTATCCATAGCGAAGTCATAGCTTTGGTTTTCTTCCATTCCATTTGTTACGTCATCACCCAATGGTGCCAGCAGATCTTTAATGTTCTCCAGAACAAAAGGTTCTACCAGTTTCCAGAACCAAACTGCATTGCTTCCTTGAAATCCTATCCAGAAAACTCTTCCCTTTCTCTTCATCCTACAAGCTAAGGATTTTGCTTGGAGTGTCTTAACAATCCTTTCAACATCTTCACGATTTCCACTCTTCAGCTTGAGCAAAATATCACCTGAGGAGGTTCGGAATCCCCCGTACATGTACCAGTATGCTAAGACACGTGCTGACAACCATCGATGGATGAGCTTCGGAATCACCGGTTGGCCTTTCAGGCAGAACTGGTCGGCAAAAAAACCAAAGTAAGAGTGCGCGATTGTAGAAAACCGATACGGGGTCTCATTATCACCATCAACAGACCTACTTGAAGAAGTTAGCCACTCATAAAACCGTTCATGAATGTGCATCTTCAAGTCAGAGTGGACACTGGATTCCTCGCTGAGCTCAAAATGGATTGCATGATTCCTCCTCTCCACGTCTGATTCTATTCGTACACCACCCAGCAGCAAGCCAATCAAAATCTCACGCTGTTCCTGGTCAAGTTTCATAGAAACTCTCCTCTTGACAACCTTTTGGTTCAGGCTAAGAACATACTCAATCTTTTCAAGATGGTTAGGTTCGAGGTCATATCTCTTCTGGCACATCATATCATATATCTTTTCAGCCTTAACATTCTGACCAGAAGCAAGATACCCTCCTAAAATGATGTTGCATGACCGGGCATTGGTCCCGATCGCGCCATTCGCATGAATATCATTGAATATCTCCTCGGCCTTCTCGAGATTACCAATTCTTACCAAAGATTCCAAGTATATATTATGAATGCTTCGAGTGGGACGACATCTTGCAAGGTATTTAGAAAAAGCCAATTCCAGCTTATCGTGCATTTCTAACTCGAGGTACATATTCATCAGAGCAAGAAAGGCAGGCATAAGATGCTTCATGCCACTCTTGATGAATTCATCCATGAGTGTTTCGGCAATTTCAACTTCTTGGGATCTTGACATGACCTCGACAATTCTATGATATGCGGCAACACTGGGGAGTGCCTCTTGCACCTTCATCCCCTTGAATATATCCAGTGATTTCATTGGATCCCCAACCTTCGCATAAAGCTCCATTCTATAAACAAAGGCTTGAGATGGGAGAGGACAACCAGACTCGAGTAGCTTGAGCCATGTCCTTTCTGTTTCCTCCACATCACCTTCCTTGGCGCTAGCTCTTATGATGGACAGCAGCACATCTGTGCTCTCCTCAACTCTTGCCTGCCGCATCTCTTCCCTCAGAGTTGCAATTCTTTCTCTATCAATGATGTCTTGATAACTGTGGAGCCAAATCAGTCCAGCATAAACATCTTTTTGTATCTCAAGCTCGGATGTCACCAGATTATGGAAGATGAATTCGGCCTGCTTGAGATGATGCTTTGATGTCCCTCCCGTCTTACTGACAAGAGCTCGGAAGAGAGAATTATGCAAGCTGAGCCGCGGTCTGTAACCACCCAACTGAATCATTTTATTGTAGATAGCGCACGCCTCCACAATGCAATCTGGGACAGGAGCGCTAAGATATGCAACAGTCAAGATATGAAACGTGGACTCGCTGGGCACACGGCCCTGGCTAATTATCGCATCAAACATCTCTCGGCATTTCGTGAATTTCCGATCCTTGCCAAGGTAATCTGCTAGCTTTGTCGCAAGAGCGAAATCAAAATGGAACCATCGTTGACGGGACATCCAATTATAGACCTGAAATCAATCAACCATCCATTTAGAAAAACAACCTTTGACAATTGAATCCTCAGAGAAAAATCCTAAGGTTAGGCAAATAACCCAGCCGGGACGCATTCAATGTTGTGGCCAACCCAGATCAAGAAAAAAACTAGAGTAGGATAAATGGTGAACAATGTCGTTTATTTAAACAGAATGGAAGATAAAAAGAAAAGAAAACAAGAAGAAGGTGAAGTGAGTATGTTGGGGGCAAAAGAACAAACGGGTGGTGGGTGGGCGGTAGTTGTAACTAAACAAGTACTGACCCTGTAACTGGCTTCGTTCTCACGGATACGCATGCAGTGGAGGGCGACGTAGGTGGTGTCCTCTTGGGTGATCCACTTGCGCTGGGCGTTGAGGACTCTGAGGAGGCCGGCGGGCTTGTGGGATGGGAGCTCCTTGCAGAGCCACGCAACCTTGGACCTCCGCCACTGCTCCGGAAGGTCCTCCAGCTCCCTCACCTCGAGTTGCGGGGAGGAGAGGTACTTCATGTCCCTCTCCGCGGACACATCAGAGAAGGGCACGTCTACCATGGACAGCCCCGCCTCCTCCGACTCCACCTCCGCGTCGTCCTCGTCTTCCTCTTTCTGCTGATGTTGCGGGGACTCCACTGCTGCCGAGGCGGCCCTAGTAGGAGGGAAGCGAATTTGGGGGGAGGGAGGCGAGAGAGAGCGGCGGAGGGAGAGGGAGAGGGTGGGCTTCCGGAGCAGGGAGCCGCGGTTGGGGTGGCGGGGAGAGAGGGGGATCGCAAGGGCGCATCTGAGGGGCATGAAGGAGGTGAAATACGCGGCGGCGCTCATGGGAGGAGGTTCGTGGCCGCGGAGGTAGAGGCCGGGGGAGAGCACCGTGGAGGACGAGATCTCGAGGCCCTGCGGAAGTAGCATCGTCTCTCTCTAATCTACTGGGGCCGGTTCTTTTGGGTTAAAATTGGAAATTGGAAATTGGAAACTGGACATGAGTAAGTGAGTGGACTCCATTTTCACCACTGATGTAATGAATCCAAAGAGAGACGAAGGTTGTGTTTGGCAACACAGGTTTTAAGAATTTTCTTTTGTTTAGGATTAAGGTCTGTCGCATGGAAATGACATCGCAAATTATTTCATTTCGACTAAGATCTCTACCTTTCACGATACATCCGAAGCTACCCCATGTCTTCTCCCCTCTCGCCCGAGCAGTTCCGGCGAAGGTGATGGTGGCTGCAGCAAAGGCGGCGGTGTTTGACGCAGAGGCAGACGCAGCGGCCAACAGCTTCGACGACGTCGACGAGCAGCTCTAAAAGTGGCGGCAGTGGCTGCAGCAGAGACGACGGGGGCAAGGAGCAACAACATTAGCTTCGGCATGGCGATGGCGTTTAGCAAGCATCGATCTCAAGTCTAGGGTTCATCCCATGGCCTGTAGATCTCAGGGTTAGGGTTAGTTTCGGTTCGGTGGCGGCGAGCGGCGGCTACGTTCGGTGGTTTGGTGGCTACGAGCGGCGTGCGGCAACGTTTGGTGCTTGGTGATTCACTAGTTCGGTGGCATCCCAAAAGAAAATTTGAAATGTTGTGGAGGACAATTTCATCCACAGCATTTCAAAGTCCTTAGGCTTAAAAGCATCTCCTTAAAAGGAGATTTCACCAACTCCCCCTTTTTTTATTTTCCCACCTAAAGGTATAAAAAAACCCACCAGTTCGAACCCGGCCTGAAAGTCAACGGCCCGGGCCCGAAAAATCCATAGGCCAAGCTCGGGCTGCCACCTTGAGCCTATAACCCGGCCCGATCCTAAAGACAGCCAGTGAGCCCGGCCCAAAAGCCCGATCCAAATACTAGTAATGCCAGTGCATGTCGGCATGCAAAACATTTCAAGGGTGAGGGCAATATTTCAAGAAAGATGACAATATTTCAAAGGTGGCTAAAATATTTTGAGTGGGGTGACAATATTTCAAGGGTGGGAACAAAATATTTCAAGTACGATAATAATATTTCGAGAGGTGACAATATTTCCAGAACGATATCAATATTTTGAGGCACGCAAAAGATTTTGAGGGTGTTGTAAAAAGTTTATAAAGCAGTGACAATATTTTGACGGCGGTGACAATATTTTTCTCTTGCCTTAGGCCTTCCTTCCAACCTGTGGTGTTATTAAAAATATGATCATTTTGAGGGATAAGACAATAATTCGAGGGCGGCGATAATATTTCAAAGAAGGTGATAATATTTCGAGGATGTCAACAATATTTTGTAAGCGATGGTCATATTTTGAGATAGATGATAATATTTCGAGGGTGGCAATGCAACCGCATTAGACGCATATCGATACATTCGCTATCATTCCTTTTAGCTAGCATGTCATTTAAGTTACAATTATTATATGACAATGGGTCAACATATTTTAGCTGCTCTGCAAACCAAGTCAAAAGAACTCAAGCCAGAGCCTCTAAAAGATAAAAAAACAAAATGCCATGTTTGGATCTCTCTTTATGTGAAAAAAATATTATCAAATCTATGCAACGCGAGTAGGTACTACTGCAGAGACCACTGCGGGCACGAGCAGAGGCACAATGAGAATTGATGCAACAGGCACGGACTAAGGTGACATAACAAAAAAAAAAATTAATAAGACTAAAACTAAATAAATAATAATTATAAAAAAAGTATATAGCAATAAATTGGTTATCTCTGTATAGATATTCACGAAAACCTACAGATAAAAAATTTCATACAACTTGCATGCACGATAAGCATAGTTGTGTAACATAATAAAAATAATTTTTGATAGCAAACTTGATGATTTGATTTTTTTTTTTATCTTCCCTTTAGAAATACTAAAAACAATATTTCTTTCAATGGATAGTGATTGAAGCTTGCTTTTTTGCATGTATTTTTTTTTTCCTTCTCTCTCTCTCTCTCTCTCTCTCTCTCTCTCTCTCTCTCTCTCTCTCTCTCTCTCTCTCTCTCTCTCTCTCTCTCTCTCTCTCTCTCTCTCTCTCTCTCTCTCGTTCTCTCTCTCTCTCTCTTGCATGGGCCATGTATACCTTTTTTTTTTCTATGGAAACCCAAGTTCCAAAACCTAGATAGAGGTGAAGCAATATTTTTTTTTTGATGTTTTTGTAAAAAGAAAATACTTTTTCTTCACTTCACAAACAATTAAAAACAATGATTATTTTTTCTCGCTCCTTCTATCTTTTAGCAATTTTTCTATGGGAACACATGTTCCAAACCCTCGATAGATGTGAAGACTTAACCATTACATATTTTGAAAATGCTTTTTTAAAAAATAGTTAGAATTTTTTTTGTAGGCTATTTTGATTGAAGCATGTATTTTTGTATATGCTGTGATTGAAGGATGTATTTTGTATACACTGTTCTTTTCTATAGGACCCATTATTCATACCCCCAAATTACTTCGCATACCCTATTGCCCGCCCCCCCCCCCCCCCCCCCCCCAAAAAAAAAAAAAAAAAACCTAACCGCCAACGTGTTTCCCCTTTGACTCATGTGTCGAATCGGGGGAAGAAAGGGGTGGAGCCTAGACAGGGGGGTTTGGTATGCTCGCCAGAGAAGGGGAGGGGAGCAACGCCCCCTCCCTTGCTTCTGATGCTCGCCAGAGACAGGGAGGGGAGCCCTCGTCTGCGACAGAGGTGGACCGAGAGGAGGGGGTGGAACCTGGAAGGGGAGGAGGGGAATGCTTGCCGAAGACGGGATGGCTGAATGCACGACAAAGACAAGTATGAGAGGGGGGATGCCCGCCGAAGACGAGGAGGGGTAAAGTCGCCGACAATGGAGGTGGGGTGAAATGGGCTGAAGGTGGTGGGATATGAGGTGGGGGTGGGGCAAGATGGTCGAAGGTGATGGGTATGAGATGATGGTTGGGTAAGATGAGTGGGGGGCTTTTTCTGGAATCGGGCGGTTCAATTGGAGAGCACAATCTAACAAATCAAAGAACGAAGTGGACCTGGTTTACGTGAAAAAACCCTTCGCAACGTTGAAGGAAAAAAACCATGGGGTGGGGCGAGAATGCACTAGTAAGCTAAACAAGGTACAAGCACTCACCCTGACCCAATTACACCCAGAGAGGACCGGCCTCCCAAAATGCCGACCTCTGTAATCTCACTACTCAAGCTCCAAAAACTACGGAATGCAATAGGTAGCACCTCCTCCAGAAATTCGGTCCCTCTTTCTGAAGGGGTAGGTCCCCTTTTATAGTGCTTCGGGGTGACAGTTGGGGCACTCTGCACAAGGCGGCATTGATGACGTGCTCCTGTAACTTGCTCAACGGTTTTCATGGGGGCGACGTGTCATCTAGTAGGTGCTCAGTAATTATGGCCGGGGTGCAACTTGCCATACTGGTCGACCGGGAATCTCGGAGTGGGGGTTGCCTTCCCGTAACCATCACCCGCCCGAGATTCTCGGGAATAACTGCAACTCAATTTTGGCACGTGGACTCATCACGGAAATATCGGGGATTCCCTGGGTCGGAGAGGACAGGTTCCCTTCGAAGCGCGCGGCCGGACGGTAACGAAGTATGCAGCCGATTCCTTCTGAGGCGAATGAAATGCGAGGCCGGTCGGTAATAAAGGATGCAGCCGGCCCCGCCTTGAGTTGAACAAAGCGCGCGGTCGACCTGTAATGAAGGGTGCATCCATTTCCTTCTGAGGTGAACGAAGTGCGTGGCCGGCCGGTAATAAAGGGTGCAGCCGGCCCCGCCTTGAGTTGAACGAAGCACACGGTCGGCCGGTAACGAAGGGCGCATCCATTTCCTTCTGAGGCGAACGAAGTGCACGACCGGCCCGTGACGACGTGTGCAGTCGGCCCTGCCTTGAGTTGAACAAAGCGCGCGGCTGATCCGTGACGACGTATGCAGCAGGCCCCGCCTTGAGTTGAACGAAGCGCGCGGCCGACCCGTGACGACATATGCAGTCAGCCCTGCCTTGAGTTGAACGAAGCGTGCAGTGACCTGTGACGATGTATGCAACCGACCCCGCCTTGAGTTGAGCAAAGCGCACGGCCGACCCGTGACGAAGTGCGCGGTCGGCCCTGTCTAGAGCAAAAGAAGCATGTGGCCGACTTGTCTCTCGGGCAGACGAAGCGCGCGGCCGGCCAGCAACGAAGTGCACGACCAGCCCGTAACGAAGTGCACGGCGGGTCTCCACTCGAGCTGACGAAGCGCGCGGCCTGCCAGCGATGGAGTGCGCGGTCGGCCCGCAATATAATGTGCAGCGAGTCTCTACTCGGGCTGACGAAGCGCGCGGCTGACCGACTCAAAATGCACGGCCTGTTGGGTCATGCTGTCAGGTTCTTGGGTGCTTCTCCTTCTTTATTTGTTGACGCACACACAAGTCTGAAAGGTTATGCTTCCTTTATTTGCTAAGGTTCATACCCATGCGTGCGACCGGCCAGGCCCAGCAAGTCGGGGTGCACAACCAACCAGCGCATAACACATGGCCAGGCCTTGAGTGTTCCTTCTTCAGCACACACTGATCAAGACCCAAGTGTGTGCATGGACGCCACCTACCGGTCGGTCGTGCATCACCCCTTAGCTACTCGATCGGTGAGGGAGGACTGGGGTTGGTCGGTTCCGCATCTCCTTGAGTGGCCCGGTCGGTCGGTCTGTCTTTTGATTGGTGAAAGCCATCACAAATTAAGAGTCACTTGATTGTCCGACCAGTTAGTGTGCTCGCTTGAAGCCACTTGATTATATTGTCTCACTGGTTAATGTCGAACTGTCATACAACCCATTGGTTAATGCCACCCTCAAACAATTAATGCCACCCTCAAACAAGGGCCCTCCGATTTAGCCGATCGGTTAACCAATCAATGGTTACCATTTGATGCTCCACCTATTCCCCATTAAAGAAGTGATGGTCCCTGTGGGTACAAATTTTGGCCAAACGCCCTGCGACGGGACCCACCAGCCCTGCATGGGGGTCCACAAAGATGACAGCAGGATCCACCAGCCCTGCCTGGGGGTCCACAGAGACGATAACGGGACCCACCGGCCCCTCGCCGGAATCCAAACGATAGCTGTAGAAAACCACCTTTTACTCTAGTTCCCATCCAAAAATTCTATAAATAGCAGACCCGACAAGCGTAATAGGATCGAATATTTAATTTCTGAATCAGACTTCCAAAAATCCAGAGCTCAGACTCCCCAACCTATCAATCTTCTTTTTGAAGAGAAACCAGTGATACTCGGCCTGTCGGGGTCACTTCAGTCCAAGTGTTAATGAATTCAGGTTACTCCTTATAGCATAGAGACGTAGGTTTCAGCTGAACTCCGAGATCACATCTCGTGTCAACAATCTTTCAACTATTCAGAAGTTCAACTCAAAGACATCAGTATTCGAACCAACAAACTAGGCTAACGTTCGATCAGACCTTCGACTCGACTCGATTGACTAGTTGGGCAGAGTCTTCGAGTCGGCACGGAGATCATCCCCCACAGTTTGGCGCCGTCTATGGGATCGATCGAGAAACTCATTTCGCTCTACGACAATATCAGATCGGTTGAGCAGACAACCGATCTTGATATTTGATAACCATACTTCCCAGCCCCCTCGGTTGAGTAGACAACCGATCAGATACCGACGATCTGGTTGCTTTCTTCGCTTTCTCTAAATGGAGAAGGCAAGGCATCAGGATCATCCAGAGGGAAGTAATATTCAATGGATCCAACCTCGTCCGGAAACTCGATCGATGAGCCAGCGACTCAACTTCGAGTTGCCTCTTACAAGCCCTGACGTAGCAGCACATTTCGAAAATGGAAGATCAGACGACCGATCGATCCCTCCGCCCCTTCGACAATCAGTCGGGCTAATTACTCTCGCACTAACGGAAGATCCTCCGCCAATTTATCAGATCTCGGCGCTCGACTTCCAGCTGCTGCAGTTGGCGAAACAGAACGCCACTTTCACTGCTGAGATGGACGCTATCAAGAAAGCAGCCTCCGATGCTGGGGTTGTTATTCCTATCCCTTCCATCAACGAAGGGGTCGATCCGCCTCGGCGATCCATCCACTCTGAACAGCAGAGAACATCCCCCACAGTCCCAATTCCTTTTATTCTTGCAATGATGACGGGAGTTGATGGGCAATGACATCCTTACCCTTCTTTTTCCATGGCTGATGCATGGCTTTTGTGTGAAGGAAAATCTTGATCGTTGACGTCACTTCAAGCACTTGATCGATCGGTTGATACTCTATAAGAGCACTCGAGTGAACTGATCAGTGTTGTCTTCAATTGTGACCGCTCAATTTTGGTCGACCGATTATTCTTTCATTTGAGTCCATTTGATTTGGTCGACCGATTATGAATCAGGAGCTTATACTCTCTGGCCTCCATGTGTACACTTCTGATTGGCCACTCTCTTGAAAATATTATGGTACACATAAGTTGACCGGAGGTGATGGGGTATGAGGAAAAGGTGGGGTATTTTTAGGGTGGGACTTCGGCAGGTTCAACCGGATCCCGACCCGCCCAACCCGAACAATAGACAAGCATGGACAAAGCTAGTTAAAAACTTGGATATATTTGGACAAAAAAATATCAACCCCATTTCAATTTGAACGGGTTTGGGCACCGATCTTTTCAACCCGAGGAACCCAAGTATAGTGACATACTTGCATCCCATGGAACTCCTTATTATATTTCTATGCTTTGATAGTCTTCTTCTGCAAATCAAAGACTGTATGTTTGATGTTGAATACTAAAAATTCATTTGAAATATGTGAGGATATAGATTTGAGTTTATGTTTTCTTTATACAAATGAAAGATCTATTGGTTTTTTTCCCCAATCTATTTATGTTTCACAAGTATTTCTAATTGGGCAACTCGCCTAATTTGTTTATTTTTTTGCAAATTGGAAAACCCGAGCAACTTGAATGGACAAGCACGGGTTGGGCTTCCTCGGGTTCCACGGACAAAACGGGTTAAGGTTTTTATAAATCGGGTTGGACATGGACAGACCCTTCAACCCGCCCAAGCCCCACCCCTAGGTATTTTGTAGGGTTTTTTTTTTAAGGGAGCGGAGGGGAAACCAAATGGGACACGCGGTATGTCCAATCAATTTAGGGTATGAATAAAATTTTCGAAATATGTGGAGACCAAGCAAGGAGTTATCTGCTAAAGCCTTAAATATGTGTTATTTTATTTATATTGTGGTAGGGACCAACGGATGGGTCTTTCTGCCGGAGGGAAAATTTTCAGCACATCAGGAGTACCATACAACCGCGGACCCCACTACCCTCAAGCCTATCATCATGCTCTGACTCTCTGAGGGGGGGGGGGGGGGGACACGAGTACGATTTTGTTCCATTCCCGGTCTCTCTCATTGGTCCATATCGAGGGCTTTTGATCATTTGACCATGGTAAACAGTATGAAATAACAAACATATCAAGATTTGCTGTTTTAGCTGAAGAAGGGGTTGAGGTTTTGGGGTCTAGGGCAGATGTTGAAGAGAGCGTAGCCCAAAGAGATGTTGGCACTGCTGTTGCTAATGCAGCAATTGCCAGAAATATTGTAGATGTTGCTGATGCAGTACCTGATGCTATAACACCAAATGTTGCTGATGCAGTACCTGATGTTACACTACCTAAGGATGCTGTTACACAAGTAGAGGCTGATGCTGCATGTCAAGCTGATGCAGTACCTGATGTTACATTGCCTAAGGATGCTGTTACGCAAGTAGAGGCTGATGCAGTACCTGATGTTGTAACACCATATGTTGCTGATGCAGTACCTGATGTTACACTGCCTAGGGATGCTGTTACGCAAGTAGAGGCTGTTGATGTTACGCAAGTTGAGGCTGATGCTGAGCGGCAAAAGGTAACTGTTACGCAAGCAGAAAGTATAGCTAGCGAGGGGAGAGGGGTTCCGATTGCCCTTGCTATCGCTAGTGGCCGGGAGTGGAGTTTCTGCGGGCAGTACTAAGTATACTACTCGACGGAGCCTTCGAGAAGGAAGCCCCAGCCTTTCTATTCCTGCTATTCAACGAGTTCATCGGAAGAATTTGGCTTGGAAGGTAGTGGGATTATCGGATGATCCGGCGTCAGTTGTTCTGCAGGATTTCGGTGGTGAAGCTGGGGAGGTTTCAGATCGAGTGGAGGAGGCAGGTGATGTCCATCCCCTGGATTCTTTTGATCAGTACAAGCAGCTACCCCCCCGTCTTGCCAACCGGCCGTCATTCCTTACCATGGCGAATCCAACGATTGCGTCCCGAGATAAAGATTCTAGGCCAAAGGGACAATCTGATAGGGTTACAAGGAGTAGGGGGGCTAGCTAATGCGTTCAGTTATCTGCTACTCTGGTTCATTGGTGTTTGTGTTCCTTTATTTCTTAAACTTGAGTGTTTGTATTTTCTCTAGTCCGGGGGCTACCATGTCGGTATGCTCCTAGTGTGATGAGGTAGGGTTTTCTTGTTGTTGTGGACTCTTTGGTCGTGTGGTCTGCTTGCTCATTCAGAGACAAGTCGGGTCCTGTAATTGCCTTTATTTTCCAGTAATAGATTAGTTTTTTACCCTTCAAAAAAAAAAATAACAAACATATCCTTGGAATGAACCAATGAGAGAGACCGGGAACATCCAACCTCTTTAAGAGCATCTCCAATCGTCCGCCATATCGCCATATATGGCGGACGGGATGCTCCAACCGTCTGCTATAATGGCCAGTAAAAATGGAGGGGGGTTGTTTGGCCGGCATTTATGCAGAGATTCTCAACGAAATAGCAGGACTGCTATTTAGCTGGATTTTTAGATTAATACCGAAATAGCCCTCCAAAGCTTTTATATATATATATATATATATATATATAATGACGACTATATCCTTTATTAAATTTATACATGAATATTTTTAACTAAGTGTATTTGTTTATTCATTAATGTGTTTTTAATAAATTTGGTACTGTTGGAAAGCTCTCATCGAGACCTTCGAAAAAGAGACTAATATCTAATATTTTTAGAGTTATTTTTAAATTTTTAAATATTATATTAATTACATAAATAATATAATTTTATGAACATATGGGGATCTATTTAATCCGCCGCAAAGGAAACTTGACATAGAATTTATTATACACACCAATGACTTGAAAAATAAGAAATTAAAATAGAGGCATATATTTAAAAGGTTTATAAATTTTATCTGAATATTTTTTTATTATATTATTATTTAATTATTTATTTTATAATTATTTTTGTTAATAAATTTTTATTCTAATAATTAAAAGTAAAATAAAATAAGATATATTCTTTGAAGATGCTAAAATATAGAGGTCATGGTTGGAAATGAAAAGCCTCCATTTAGAAATATTTTTATTTGGCAATGTCAAAATAGAGACAGAGGAAATGGTTGGAGCTGAGGTTGGAACAAAATCGTAATCGGGGAGCACTATTCCCATGTGCTGGGGCTCGCTGCCCCATGTCTCTAGAACCAGAGTGGGGGCCCCATGTGCAGGAGATACTCTAGCCTTAACTAGAGGCTGTGGTGGGCCATAGCCATACATAGACAATGATCAACCTACACGGGACGGCCAGGGAGCCTTGCTTGATGAGTTCAGTCCAAACACGGCACACCCACGCATCACAACGGGGAGCCAGGAGGCTTGATGAGTTCACTCCTGTGATGACATGAAATAGGGTTGAAAATCTGTCCTCCAGTAGGTCGGCCGGTCGGTAGGCCCGGCATGCATCACAGCCGCACAAAGTCTGGTGACCCGAAAGTGGATCAATCGACTCCACCGACGGACTGCAGGCGACTGCAAACTCACTGAACTATAAGAAGAAAATTAGAGAGGTTGAGTTGACCTGGCGCTACCCTCAATCTGCATTACTACGGCCTTTTGGCTGACTCGGAACGGAACACCAAGGATGACTCCCTCCTCCACTCATAGTTGATTCATTCATTTGGTCAATGATTACTCTGTCGACGCCAAAACAAAGAAGAGGAGTCTAGCTGCAACTAACTCCACCCGCATCAAAATCCGGCGATGGAGGGCGAAGGAAAGGTGAATCCTGATCGCATCAGCAATGGAGAAGAGAGAGGGATCGGAGCGGCAAAGAAGAACCGTGGCGACAGGAAGAAGGCGGGCTCCCTCCCCTTGGCAGTGTTCCTCTCCTTGGAGCAGACAAGCGTGCGTCCCGACTGCATCCACGCATCCAATCCCTACCACAAGTGCGCCAACCACTGCTTTCGAAGGATCGCCAGCGCAGGCAAGTCTACCGAGACTGCACCCAAAACAGGTACCTTTCCTCGATCTCACTTCCTTTTGTCCTTCCATGTGCTTTCTTATTCCAACTTTTAATTGAAGCTTATTTAACATTAATCATCGACATTGCGATCGCAGAGGAGAAGAAGAAAGAAGAGCATCCAAAGTGCATCAAGGCATCCAATCCATACCACAAGTGCACAGAAAATTGCACCCGGAAAATCTCCGACAAAGACACAGCTGGCAGAGGTGAGATCTGGTTTACTTTCTCCTCCTCCTCCTCCTCCTCCTCCGGCCTTTTTTTTTATTTAATTTTTTATTCAAGTGTGTTTGTTGCATTCTGAGATGTATTTTGACTCATCCGATCCGATGATCATCGATCGCAGTTGTGGTTGCCAAGGGAAAAAAGGAAGTTGTGGAGAAAGTAGAGAGAAGAAATGTGCTTCCCATTTGCCCTTACGCATCCAATCCCTACCATATGACGTGTGTTGAATCCTGCCTCCAAAGGATCCCAGGAGGTGTGATCCAGTTAGAGGACTCTACCTAGCTTGTTCCTTTGTTTTTTTTTTTGAAGGGTTTTATACAATTTGTTCGTAATTTATCTGGTTTGCCTCTACATGCAGCTGTGATGGCAAAGGAGGCGAAAAAGGCTGCTGCGATGAAGACGAAGACGACCGAGGTGATTAATTTGCAGCCCAACTGCAAACATGCATCCAATCCCTACCATAACTGTGCTGAATATTGCTCCCAAAGAAAACCCAGGAAAGATGGAAAGAAGCGCAGCAACAAAGGTTTTGCACAATCCTCTAGATCGATCATCTCTTACTTTCATCAAATTTCAATGTTCGTTAGTTAATCGCTTAGCTTTCATACAACTAGCAAGCGTCCTCATCAATGCTTAACTTGAATCCTCAGGGATGAGATGTCGATCATGACTCTTGTTCCATGCTAGATTATGAAAAGTAGGAAGACCAAAAGAGAAGAAAAAAAAAATCACAAGTTATTCGCATTAGATGGGAAAAGAGGTTCAATTTTCTTCCCAATTTGATTTATTTTATCACTGTTATTATTCCTACAGCTGCACTTACAGAGGAGAGGGTGGGCGCGGTTGGGATGACAAAGAAAGAGAATGCTCGCTCCACATCTGTGGATAAATTTGATCCATTGGATGAATGTGTTGGTGATGAAGACCTTGTTGGGAGATCCAAATCAGGTTCAATATCCAATCAACCCTCCCATTTTATTCCTTACAAGGGGTTTTATCTTTACCTTTATTTTTTCGTCTATAATTCATCTAATTGACACCGTAAATTATGTGGCTGTAGATCAAACTGAAGAAGCTACGGAAAGCATCGATGCATCCAATCCAAACCATGCATGCACTGAGATAAGTCCAAACATGGATCAAGATGATGAAGGAGACTCATGGTTACTCCCTCCGACACACGTTCTTCTCCCAGAGTTTATTTATGGTTTAGTTTATGTGGTTCATCTAATTATCCTCTCAGTTGTGCTTAAGAAGAAAAAATAAGGTAGAAAGATGGTAAAAGAGGCATGGAATGTGAACCCCAAGTGTACAGTTGATATCAATGTCTTTAATTTTTTCGTGTGTACCACAGTTGCTTTGGATGGAATTTTTTTTTTTTTTCATGTGTACCACAGTTGCTTTGGATGGATTTTTTTTTTTTTTTTTGATGTGTATGTCTGGGAAGAATTATTTCCAATCGTCAACGCCGGTCCAAAGCCCAGATGAAAAAAATTTGAGGGTTGATATTAAGTTTAGAGCTAGTTGGAAAAAACAAACCAAACCCAAATATGAGATGATCCCCAATTCTACATTGGGGAAAGCTTGTAGTAAAAAATGAGTTGAACCCAAATTGATGCCATCAGAAATGATGGCTTGTGAAAAGTCATCTTAACTAGGTTGTGTTTGGTTTGGCTCCAGGTGCCCCCCACCCCCAGTTGCATCGTTTCTGAAATCGTACATTTTTTTCTCGGGGATATGGTTCGATCTCAGTATCTGCGGCCCACCGAATACAGGCGGACTGGTAAGCCAAACATCACAGCATAGAAAGCGGGGTCTGCTTATTCTGAAACATGCAGTAGTAGGGCAAATTTACGATACAAACTATAGAAAGTTCATTCCTACATGTTGGAAGGTTAGATACATTCTAATGACGACGAAATCTATCAAATCACACGAAACTCATACTAGTACGGAAAAAGGAGCCGCGGCCAAGTTACTGAACCAAGTACTAACTTCAAGCTAGTGTGTTGTTTATCTTCCCCAGTTCATTCATGTGTATTATTTCATAACCTTTTCTATTTATATCATTTTCTCATTGGGTATTATTTTATATGTGAGTCTTTTTTAACTAGTTATATAATTCTCTTGGCATCTCTAAGGTAGATTAAGTTTTATTATATAGGAGTACTGACTACTGAGAGAGGTTTGCATATGGCAATCAAAACACATGACAGGCCAACCATATCGATGATCATATTGTTCATTGTGATCTACGCATCCAAAAAACATGTGTGGAGTAAAGAATAAATGATCCCGTGGATACTAGCATGTATCGTGTCGAAGAGCAAAGAATTAAGTGACTCAAAGCTCTGCCATTTGTTTTGCCCCGCGGAGCAAAGATCACATGATTTTGTGAATACTACCCATGTATTATATCGTAGAACAAAGAATCAAGTCACTTGAAGTTCTGCCCTTTGCTTTGCCCCGCACTGTCGTCCTCCAGTTGCCCCCACCTAATAGGTTGTCCTCGCATGAACTGATAGTTTGAACTGAAAACCATTCACCAAAAGACTTGATTGTCTATCTAAATACATTTAGGATACATACTTACTACTAATATTTACAAAGAAATACCATCCCGTATGTTATTCGCTATGATAGTGTCAGTCAAAGAGACAAGGATAGGGTTACATATTAATCTGAAATTATGGAGGCAAGCTTCAAAACATAAAGATCAAAAGTTAGTATACATAAAACAGACTATATGAATATTAACGAAAACAGTGGTGACAATGGAGCTCTTTTCACAATCAATGGCCAAGAAAACAACAACGTGATTCTTGTACTCATCTTGGATTTATTGTAAAGAATGTAGAGATAGGTGAGGATATGTATAATAGAATTACACATGGCCCAATAAAGTGGAGAATGATATAGAAAACATAAGATAAGTGAGGCAAAAATAGCCTAAATGGTTAGATGGTTCAGCAAAGCAATAAAGAGAGCTTAAGCACATAAGATGAGTGTGGCAAAAATAGCCTAAATGGTTAGATGATTCACGAAGGCTATAAAGAGAGCTCAAGCACATAAGATGAGCGTGGCAAAAATGTGGATGGTAAGCTGGATGAGCGACAAAAGTATGACATATTTAGTAATGAATGAATATATTAGAAGAAGTGTTGGAGTTGCACCAATTATCAATAAAATGATATAAAACAAATTAAAACTGATATGAGAACGCAAAATGGAAAGCAAAGGCACCCCCAATAAGGAGAGTGTCTTGGATTACTTTGGAAGGGTTCAGGAGGAAAAGATCAAAAAATATTAATGGAAGTCGTTTAAAAAGACATAACCGTTAATAGCAATGATTGGCAAAGAAGAATTCGTTGACCCTAACTAGAAGGGGCAAAGCTCGAAGGTGATGGGTACTTTAAAATAGTCATGTCCAAAAATTTACAAGATAAAATTTAATATATTTAAATCTAGAAAATAAATTTATAAATGAAATGAGAATATACGGGTCCATTCTTTTGGTGAAACCTAAATGGGATGGGAAATTAGTTTATTTGAGACATTTCATGGGCAGAACAATGATGTCTCAGGAAATTAAATGTCCCATGTTCTTTTTGGTTGGTCAAATCCAACGAAATTTCATGTGACATTCAATTCCTCTGTTCTTTTATACCTTGGACTTAAATGGCTGGAAATCTATTTTGTTGTTGTGGAATCTAATCATAGTGTCCCTTTGCATTCCGGTTGGGTCTGATTGCGAATCACCAGTCGGGATGGGTGAAATAGACGACTGTGATCGTGACAGTCAAAAATCACGATAGATATTATCTTTGGGGATGCCTTCTGTGTGATCAAGCAACGTTATTCCTCCAAGGCCTCCGAGCGTGGCATCCAATCACAACACAAGTTTGTTGAAACAGAGACGTGTCATCCAATCACAACGTCCCTTTGCTTTCCGGTTAGGGCCGATTGCGATCTACCTCGCGCTGGATGCAACTAATGGCTATGATCACGATGATACGAATTCACGGCAACAAGCGCTCGGGGGATGCTACTGTTCAAGTGATACTTGTCCCCCAAGCATCTATCGTTGAAACAAAATCACTCAAAATCCAATCACAGTATCTCGTTGCATTTTGATTGGGGCTGATTGCGATTAACAGGTTTGGCTGGGTGCAACTGACGACAGTTTCGCGGCAACGTCCCTTTACATTCATAATCATGTAGCATCCAATCACAACATTACTTTGCATTCACCGGTCGGCCTGCGTGCAACAGAAGGCTTTGATCACAACATAAATTTGCAACAGGTAGTATCTCCAGGGATTCTACTATGCCGTTTTTTAAAAAAGATATTGGGTCCTATTTTAGTGTGATTGCCTTTATGGAAAATAAATGTCCCATCATTAACGGACAAACAATGTCCGACCAAAATTGATGGGACATCAATGTCCTGCAAAAGTGGGGGGAAAATGGAATCTTGGAAATTGATTTACCCAGGAGATTGAGCAAAAGACCATGTTAAAATTTCCCACGCAAATCAATGTCCAACCTATTTTACTTGCCAAAAGAACGGACCCTAAGAGTCAAATAATTGTCCCAAGATTGAGGCATGTGACTTCTCTAAGATTGGAATATGCTCCCTACATGTTGGAAGTGCTGCAAAATCATAAACATGGGTTATCTCAATAGATACATTCCGACATTAGTGAGATAATATTTCATACATATTATTTTGCACAAATATGGGTATTTTTGTATGTATTGAACATGAGAGGACTGATATGATGTCATATTTTTAAAATCCATACCAAGCAATGTAGGAGACTCAGGTTAGTAACTTCGGGAAAGTTTACGGCAGAAGTGATTATCCAACTTCTTCATCCTTAAATCCTCACATCTGGAAAGTAGCTTGGGAAATCTTTTCAAATAGCAGTCATATGAACATAGATGATATTGTATGACCGTGGTGAATCTAATCATCGCCAAGCACACTTAAGGTCTATTTGATTCTAGTGCTCATTTGTGGGTTGCAAAACTCATTATGCAACCGTACAACTCCAGTGGCCAAAATATAGCCACTAGGTTGTGTGACTGCACAATCTAAAACCCGCCCGCTTGTGCGTTGGCCGCATATGCGATTTGCTGGTCTTGGACCGCATATGCACATATGCGGTCGCAAATGACAACAATGGCGATTCATATCGTGTTATATGAGATCTTGTACTACTCAAATGGGTGTGTATGCAAACATCAATTGATTATCTACAGATACTTGTCTTGTGAAAACAGCACTATCAAGATAGATTTGAGTTTATGCATGTGATGAATACATTCCGATGATCGAGAAGTCTCATATATGGCTTAATAAGCATTAACTTTATGACGTGTGTCTACAACCATTGAAGTGTTTTATTGGAAGTTCCCTTACCACATCAGAGGGTGCACAAGATTCTTAAGAATGAACCCAACTCTTCTATAATTGGAGACGTACCATTCTAATTACAAAGTCTGATCAGACATTAATAGCCAAAATCTTTTTGCAGAATAAGTTTTTGCATAAAATCTATTTTTCTATGATAAAAGATTTTCCTTCTGGAACAACTTTGGTAGGCCTAATCAAACTCGAGACTTATGAATAAATTCAATGTCAGATATGTGTTATATAATGACCTCACTTTTCTGAGATCTGCTGAGGCATTTCCATTAAAGCCACATGAAGGGTTTTTTTTGTTCTCCTAATTTGGAACCATACATATCATTCCGATTTGACAGAGTATCCACCAATAACATTGTATTCCTGGTAAGACGACCTTTGAGGATTTGATCCACAAGTAATGTTGATTAAATATTAATTCAGATGGCCGTAAGCTGCCGTTCATAATCTAATTAAATGTTACTAAGTTATATGATCCTCCAGCAAAACCATACAAGCTATACTAATGTCATAATTCTTGCTACAAAAAAAGTAGATGAGTGTGTGTGAAAAAAAAATTCCTCCATTTTCTTCTTTTAGTAGTAACTAACATTCAAACTTCTCAAGAAGAATTGCAAAAAATGAACAATAATTCATTCGGGTTGGCCTATGATATGGGGGACACTTCTAATGGAGCCATTGGAGCCGTGTCAACCCGTGTCGACACGGATTTCCGTGTCCACTCGTGTCGACACAGCATGATATCATCACTCCATGTTATTAAACCGAATGTTGTGAGTCTCTCCCTTCTACAATCGGGTGAACAGAGGGAAATGGTAGATCGTGTATAAGTTGAATTCCGAAGGGATAATAATTTTCAAATTATATCAATTCCATAATTTTGTTTATATATATATATATATATATATATATATATATATATGGGAAAGGGTTTGGTAAACTTGAGCTCTCAAATGAATGGTGAAACATGGTTTATATTGCGCCATGTGTCCACTGAAAAGATATAAAGCAAATAAGAGGGGATAGACATTTAAGAGGGTTGAACACTGAAAAAGCATAAAGAAAAAAGTAAAATAGGGTTGAACACTTTCTTATGACATGTGGCAACTTCTTCATTCGAGTTCACCATTTGAATGGTAAACTCGAGTTCAGCTTCCTGGGCCCCTATATATATATATATATATATATATATATATATATATATATATATATATATATATATATATATATATATATATATATATATATATATAATATAGGGTCAGGTTCAATGGACACTGTTTTTGCACTTAAATTTTTACACCGATTTTCAAATCAACTAGATAGAGGTTTCAGAATTTCTTGATTTTTTGTGAGCATAATCACCTTGACTTAGATAGCACGTCCACAAAAAATCAGCACATTCTAAAGCCTCCAAGTACATCAAAACTAAAAGGCTTTATCAACCGTCCATTTTAATCGTTAATTTGAAGAGCACATTTAATAAGTCTAGAGGCTTTAGAATATGCTGATTTTTTGTAGATGTGTTATCTAAGACAAGATGATTATGCTCACAAAAAATCAAGAAATTCTGAAACCTCTATCTAATGGTTTGAAAATCGGTGTAAAAAATTGAGTGTAAAAACAGTTATATATATATATATATATATATATATATATATATATATATATATATATATATATATATATATATATATATATATATATATATATGTCTCCGTATCCATCTTTTATGATGTTGCCGTGTCCGACTCCTGTGTCTGTGTCCACACTCAACACCCATAGGGGTTGGCTAATAAAAAGTGTCATAACTAGAATCATCAAGCCGTGCCCCATTTATTGGGGTTGGTGTTGTCATTTTTTCATCTCCATTTGCTAATAAAACAGTATAGCAGGAAAGATGTATATAAAGATCATGCAAGATTCAAATTCAAACATTATTAACTAATAGTGGAGGCGTCTACATTTCTTATCAGGGGTCCATCATCGGGTTCTACATTAAGATCCCACTAATCCCTCCACCAAATTTTAATTTTCTTTCTAATTTCTGGCCAACATTTTTTTGTTTTAGCCCGAGTATTGTGGCCAGTGGAGTATGTACTTAAGAAGTTGGATCTATCTAACTAATAACAGGTTGGTTCACATTTTTAACATTTTTCTGCTTTTCTTCTAGCTAATAGGAAATTGTTCAATATGTAATTTGCAGTTAATGAATAATACTATGGTTAATTATCAAGTTCAGATCCATCATAGCAGAAACATAGACAGTATGAAATCAGATCCTGTGTGCAACTATCTATTACCCCATGATTTTGCAAAAACTGTTGCTATCTCTGAAAAACATAAAAAACAGACGCATCCATTTGGTAAGCTTAGATTAAGAGAATAGATGAAACTTATAGAACTTGATGCTTATTAAATCCAACAAACAATACTTGCTGATTGTTAAATAGGAAAAAGAACAATCTCCATTGTAGCACAATTATACGACCGAAAAATTTGTCAGATGCAAGGGATAAGTGCATGTCATATTTGTGTAAACGATACATATCATAGGTGCAAAAAACATAGGCAGGTCGGAATTGGGGAGAATGCAAACCCTAATCAGGCCTTCAACTCTTGCTTCTGGCTGTTTTAGGTTTCACCCCTTTCAAAGGCCTTCTTGTATGAGTTTATTTAATAGAGTGGTTAAGAGGGTGTCCCTCTTCTCGGCCCGAGTCTCTTCCCTGATCCTCCTCTGCTCCTCCCTCTCCCGCCACGCTTGCTCCAACATCAACCTCTCTCTCTCGAGCTTCTCCATCGACTGTCTCCACTCCTGCTCAAACAGCATCCGCTCCTGAGCCCTCCTCTCCATCATCTCGCGCCACTGGACCTCCATGCGCTGCTGCTGTTGGATGAAGTCTTGTAGCAGATCATGTATGCTGTTGGATGCCTTTGATTTGTCTGCCACTCGCTGCGGCTGCTGCTGCTGTTGTCCTCTGTCGGCCTTCTTCTTTCTGCTCTTTGTGAGGCGCTCGTCGTCACTGTCCTCATCATCCTCGTCGTCATCCTCAGAAAATTCATCAGAGGATTTATCCCCACTGATCCTCTTCAATTTCTTCTTCGTTTGGGAGACACCCGATTCCGACTCTAGGAGGAGGCGCTGCATATTCCTTCCACGTTCAGTGAATATAGCTTGCAGCTCTTCAAAGAATGGGCATTGTCTGCCATTTTCCGGATCAGACGTCTCTTTGCCCTGTGGAAACAGAGACAGGATTCTTGCATCAAATTTCTGCAATCACTCAAAAGTTGGGAAAAGGAAAACATTACTTCGAAGGATTTTCAGCCATTGTAATGGCTTCAAGTAGGCGCAATTGGAGTTGCAAAAAAAAAAAAAACTGAAGCGCAAAAACTGATCTTCAACACAAATGATTCAATTTAACAAAGGATATTGAATAAATTTTAAATAAGAACAAAATCATTAAACTATTAATCGCTAGAAAAGATTGAAGAGAAACATCAAAGGTTCCTGATAACAAGGCGGAGTGAAGAAGATGAAGGATGAGAGAGGGGGGGGGGGGGGGGGGGGGGACCTTATAGCGATTGACGAGATTCTTCCACTTGCACTTGCACTGGTCGGGGCTCCGACGGTATCCTCTCTCCCTCATCCGGTTGGCCACCACCTCCCACAGCGTCTTGTTCCGCTTCGACACCGTGAAGTCCCGCTCCAGATCCGCTCGGATCGCGATGAAGTCTTTCGTCTCCTGCTGGCTCCACTGCGGAACCCTCTCCTCCTTCCCCCTCCCCTGCCCCTGCTGCTGCGGTCCACCTCCCCCTCCACCGCCGCCGCTCGTCTCCGCCGATGACGGATTCAGCTGCAGCGGCACCCCCATCATCCCCATCCCCTCCCCGCCTCCCAGCATCATCTCCCCTCCCTCCCCTCCCAAGCCCTAGCCCTACAGTCTTCTCTTGTGTCCTCTCCCCTCCCCTCCCTTCTGCCCTTCTTTTCTTCCCCTCTACTCCTCGCCGTCTGGAGGCCAATCCGGTTTCGAACGAATGCGAAATCGCCAGACCAGGAATTCATTTTTATACGACTTTCAGCAAATGACGGATATACCACTTCTTCGCTCAAACTGCCTATGACAAAATTGCCCCTGGTGAAATACCCACCCTATACGCTCATCTGCAATGTTTATGTGCCAGACCGGCCCCAGGCTCGACAGTCGTGTATTTTAATCGGGAAGCATACGACATTACGGCGTGAATACTGACCACCAAATTCCCACCCAAAAACTTTCGGTCAACTCGAACCGTTCGATTCATGCAGGTCCCACATGTCCTATCTATATAAATATTTTTGGCTCCACCCGTAAGTGATGCGTCCCAAATATTGATTTCCGCCTGGCTGATCCAGCAAAAAAATATACATACCATGTTTTTCACTCAAAAATATTATCGGATTAATTAGTCCGAAATCCCTCCACATGTCGTTATTTAAGTTAAGGGATACAAGTTGTTAGGATACTAATACATGTATGTGCTTGTCGACACTGTTACAGGCCGCCTTCGGCGGTAACATACCCACCGGGCATTGCCAACTCCACCCCCACCGTATTCATTTGCCAGATGAGGGTCCCCGGTTTAACTGTAGTTTTCGCCGATTCCTTTTTTTGGTAAAAATGTAATTAACGTAAAGTTCTTTTTGTGGTAAAATTGTAAATAACGTGAACGGTCTTAGCATGTTATATAGATAAGCTAAAGTCCCTCCCGAAGGACACGTTTGTACAACAAATCCTTAACTGAAAATATTGACTTTTTTTATTCTTTACAAAACTGCCCCTCCAGCAAAAATATCCATTCGTCTTTGGCATGAGTATCCATTCGTCGATTAACCCTATACATATAGTGATTACTACAGTAATTTCAATGTAACTACTACAACAAAAACACTATAGCAAGAGTATACATTTGTCTTCGGAAGAAGTATCCATTCGTCATCAACATGAGTATCTATTCACCGGGTGATACTGTACATGTTGTGGTTGCTACAGTGATTTCACTATAGCAAGAGTATCCATTCGTCTTCAGAAAGAGTATCAATTCGACTAATCGATACTCTTACTACAGTGAAATCGCTATAGCAGCTACAATTCGCTAAATTGGTACTCTTACCAAATCAAATTGATATTCTTGATACAATAATTTCACTATAGCAACTACAATGAAATCACTGTAGCAGCTATAGTGAAATCATTATAGCAATCGCTATATGCATAGTGTCAATCAGCGAATTGATACTCTTTTCTGGAGACGAATAGATACTCTTTATGTAGCACGTGAGGGGGTAAATAAGGATGAGGGATTTGTTGTAGCACACAATGTTCAGGAGGGACTTTATACAATATTGAAACGTTGCATGTCATTTAACTAATGTGGCATATGCTAAAAGGTCTTAAGGCTAGGTCTCCCAATATAATGCATGCGGTCATAATGCTGATGTGGCAGCATCGATTAGGGAAAAAATTTCAACACAGACAGCCCAAGTATGCCTATTGTTGTGCACATCAATCAGTGGGCTGCACTCGGCACTGAGTGTTGGGTTCCACGCTAGCATGCATAGTGCAGGCATGCAACATTGGTGCTAGCAGAAACTTTTGCCATCGGCCGATACGCGCCCACATCAGCATTTAGCTCAAATCGCAGTGCAACTTTCTGGGCATTGGGATGCGTATCTCAGCCCTCTTTGCGGTGGCCAACCATAAGTCAGCGGTCGGTCAAGATGCCTACCGCAGTGTACAGTATCCTACAATTAGGGTATCCCTACAAGGCTATACGATAGGGCCTGTTTCATCAAAAAATTCCAACAACAGAATGATATAGTATCCTACAATTATGGTATCCCTACAGCTGCAAGGCTGGTCTGGCTACAACCCTATACAATAGGGTCTGTTCATCAAAAATAAAAATTAAAAAATCCTATAGATAGTGTGTGTACCTTTCTCTCTCGGGGTTGGCCACGCAACAAACACCACCCCCATGGGCTTCGGTCGGCAGGTCATCAGACAAAGGAGGGGGCAGCACCCCCACCCATGGGCTCGGTCGGTATGTCACCAGACAAAAGGGGGCACCCCCCCCCCCCCCTCTCTCTCTCTACTTGGGTCGGCATGTCACCAGACCAAAAGGGGGAAGGGGTCGGTCGGCATGTCACCAGACAAAAGGGGGCAGCACCACCCCCCCCCTCTCTCTCTACTTGGGTCGGCATGTCACCAGACCAAAAGGGGGGGGGGGTCGGTCGGCCGGTCACCAGACCAAGGAGGCAGCACCCCTCCTCTCTCTACTTGCGTCGGCATGTCACCAGACCAAAAGGGGGGGGGTCGGTCGGCCGGTCACCAAACCAAGGAGGCAGCACCCCCCCTCTTCTTGGGTCGGCATGTCACCATACCAAAAGGGGGGGGGGGGGGGTCCGGTCGGCCGGTCACCAAACCAAGGAGGCAGCACCCCCCCCCCCTCTTTTCTACTTGGGTCGACATGTCACCAAACAGCAAAAGGAGGGGGGGTCGGCCATGCAACAGCTCCCCCCCCTCTCTCTCTCGATGGGATGTGCAACGAGCCGAGGTGTGAAGCAGCAGTCGAACCCGGAGATCTCGCGGTGCTGACAACGCTCCGCGATTTTCGGCCCAAAGTGACTAGGTGTCAACCGCGCACCAAGTCACCGCAGCGGTTGAGCTCATTGCGGGGACACGTCACCCACCCGATTTTCGCGGAGCGTCGTAACCGTCACCCCGCCACTATAAAAGGGGACCTACCCCTTAAGCAAGAGGAGGAAGAATTCTAGAGGAAACGCTGCCCGTTTCATCCCGGAATTCGTGGAGCTGCGGAGGTCGGTCGGTAGGTAGCCAGAGACTGTCTGCGGAGGCCGGTCGGTAGCCAGATACTGTCTGCAGCGACCGGTAGCCAGATACTGTCCGCAGCGACCGGTAGCCATATACTGTCTGCAGACTGTCTGCGATCGGTAGGTAGCCAGAGACTGTCTGCGGAGGCCGGTTGGTAGGTAGCCAGAGATTGTCTGCGGAGGCCGGTCGGTAGCCAGATACTGTCTGCAGTGACCGGTAGCCAGATACTGTCCGCAGCGACCGGTAGCCAGATACTGTCTGCAGCAACCGGTAGTCAGACGCTGCTTGCAGCGGTCGGTAGTCTGAGTGAAATTGCAGAGGTCGGTAGTTTGGGAGACCGGTCCTCGGGGTTTGTAATTGGGGTTAAGGTGAGAGATTGTAACCGAAGGAATAGATTTAGTGCATTCTCGCCCCACCCGTGGTTTTTTCCCCTTCGACGTTGCGAAGGGGTTTTTCCACGTAACTACTGTATTCACTCTTCTCTTTGGCTTGTTGGATTGTGCTTGCCACCCGAACCGCTCGGTTCGACTAAAAACCCCCCACAATCTTGGCGCCGTCTGTGGGATAGTCTTCGAGACTTCCTACTAGAGCTTTTGACTGTTGACCCGTGGGTATCGACCAGTCCGAAGCTACTTTCAACCAGTAATCCACGACCACACGGTTGAAGAACGATGGCCGGTGGACCGTATCGTACCCGCTCGACGTCGCAGCTCCTGTCCGAAGCCGCACCACTCGGAGATGCAAGTGACGTTGGACGTCTTGTTCAACCATCAGCGGACACGGAGCGCGCAGTCCCGCTGGTGAGTCCCATACTGGGGGTCGGGGACTCCAGTCAAGCTCCGGTAGCAACCCTGGCTCCACTAACCGGGGGTCTGTCGGAAGCTTTTCTGGCCACAATGATAATGACCCAGCAAGCTCTCACCACCCAGCTCCAAACGATGCAGCGCAACTACGAGGAGTTACGTGACTTCGTGCGGGCCGCACCGACGGGTGGTCTACTCAATCAGGGCATGTTGGCCCAAGTGGGACATAGCCTCCCCACTCAAGCTGCCCCACCAGTGCAAATGGAGCCGCAACCAGTGCCTCAGGTGGAGGTCAGGGTTAATCGCTCGGTGGAGGTCCAAAGTGCGAATCCTGACGGGAGGGACTCGAGTAGTCCGGAACCTGTAGAAAGAAACAAGCACGCTCGAGCGGCGTCGGTACGCTCGGATGTCTGGTCCCGGCTCGGGGTGCACCCGCGACAGCCGCCTGCCTCCAAGCATCACTCCAAGACGGACTCGGCACAAGTGCATCGCCCGAAGCGAGACGGCGAGCTTCATCGTCAACCAAGTGATAGTCATCACACTCGGATGACGCCAGCCAGTCGACAGCCGGCTCATACTACTGACCGGAGGAGCGTACACGAACGTATTCGGGTACGTGCGTCAGAGCGACTTGGGGAGCGAGAGGAGATCCAGCGAGACCGACTGGGGGTCCGAGCTCCCGACCGACTGGAGGAAGTCGCCATTCGAGGAGCCCCGCGGTCGCCGCTTGTCGAGAAGCTACTCCGAGAGCCATTCCCTCGGGGGTGGAATCCTCCACGTCTTCCCAAGTTCGACGGATCGAAAGACCTGGTGGAGCACGTACTGGCTTTCCGGGATGCTCTGGTCCCGCACGAGGATGATCATATCCTCTGTCGGACCTTGGCCAACAGCTTGTCGGGAACGCCCCTCGAATGGTTCCACAAGCTCAGGCCCTTGTCCATCTCCTCATTCTCGGAGCTGAGCACGCGGTTCATCGACCAGTACCGATGCAATTGCCGGGAGCTGAAGACTTTGGAGTCACTCTTCGGGATGAGTATGATCCAGAAGGAGACGCTCCGACAATTCTACCATAGGTTCAGGTCCGAGTACCTGAGTTTGGCGGACGCAGACGGGCAGGATCGCATGGTGATCGCGGCCTTCAAGAACGCCATTCAGCCTACCCAGCTCGTCAACGCGTCGCTCATCAAGCGAACCCCGGAGACGATCGACGAGCTGTCGCGATGCATTGAGAAGTACATCAAGATCGAAGACGCGGACCGCAAGAGGAAGGCGGTGGAAACCAGGGTCCCGCACCATGGCTACGCCAAACCAGCTGCCGTGAAGAACGTCAATAAGCAACAGGGGGATGCGACACGGCACGAGGCGAAGCGGTAAAGGTAAGACAGGCCAGCGAGGCCACAGTGGAACAGAGAGTTCACAGTACTGAACGCCCCCATAGACCAGATCCTGGAAGCTATCAAGGGCGAACCATACTTCAAGTGGGCGCAACCGCTTGAGCCCGGGGAGAGGGGAGCCAGAGATGCATCAAGGTACTATGAGTACCATCAAGGCCAAGGTCACACCACCCTGCAGTGACGGGCGCTCAAGCATCATATTGAGGATCTCATTGAGGCCGGCCACCTTGGCTGCTTCATTGACATCCCTCAATGTAAGGAAACTAAGGCTGTAGGGGAAGTCCAGCGAGGAACGACGGCACAGCGCTTACCGGGTCCTCCGCCAGAAAGGCGCCAGCTCCGAGAGGTAGATGCAGTCTACGGGTACCATGGCCCGGTACCATCTTCAAATGTCGTCGACCGACAGGTGCGACGTATTGAACAAGCAAGGCAAGTTCACCATGTGGTACTCGACCCTGTCATCCGTCCCGAGCCAAGAGTGGAAGCTGCAGTACAGTTTTCGGTGACTGATCTGGTCAGAATAGAGAGGCCTCACAACCATCCCCTGGTCATACGGCTCCAGATAGCCAATTGCCTAGTGAAGAGAATTCTGGTCGATGCCAGAAGTTCGATAGATGTGCTCTTCCTCAGCGCCTTTGACGCCATGCAGCTAGATCGCGGACAGATGACCGAGTCGTCGTCGATGATAACGGACTTCACGGGGGAGGCTGCAAGGGTGGTTGGTGAGATCACCCTCCCGATCACAATAGGGCATCTCACTAATCTTACCCGGTTCATTGTGATCGAAGCTCACTCGGCGTACAACATCATCCTCGGAAGGCCGTGGCTCCACCACTTGGATGCGGTCCCCTCGTCGGCCCACTGAAGTTTTGGACCGACAAGGGCGTGATGAGCATTCGAAGTGACCAGTCCTCGGCAGCCAAGTGCGAGCTCAATGCCATCCATCTGAAGACGACATGCCAAATTGAGGGAGGAGAACCAGGTGGAGGCGGCACTGAGTTGGGCATCTCCAACCTCTGGACTGTGAAGCAGAGTCAAGAATCTCCAATGTTCCAGCTCCGCGCCCGATCAAGCGTAGGAGCGCGAGGGGGCCAACCCCTTGTGAAGACCGACCTGTCAGCTGAACTTAAAGAGCTGACAGTGTCGGGGGACCTGCTGAAGAGCGACCTGTCAGCTGAACGTAAAGAGCTGACAGTGTCGGGGGACTTGTTGAAGACCGACATGTCAGCTGAACGTAAAGAGCTGACAGTGTCGAGGGACCTACAGAAGACTGACCATTCAGTTGAACGTAAAGAACTGAATGCGTCGAGAAGCTTGAAGAAGGCCGGTCAGTTAGCTGAACTTGAAGAGCTAACTGGTCCGAGCGACCCGATGGAGACTGACCTACCAGCTAAAGGTAAAGAGCTGAGCAGGATGACGCACCCTCAGAAGACCGACCGACCGGTTGAATCTAAAGAACCGGACGAGTTGGAGAGCCCGAACTTGGAGTGGGAGGAGTCGCCTGCCGTCGAGCCAATTCTGCCCGTGGACTTAGGAGAAACGGGTCATCCGAGGATAACTTTTCTCGGGTCGCGGCTGCCGAAGCATCATGCCGAAGATATGACGGCATTTCTCAAGGCAAACCTGGACGTATTCGCATGGTCAGTTGAAGATATGCCAGGCATCCACCCCGAGGTAGCTTGTCATCACCTCAACATTCGAGAATGAGCTGCACCTGTACGCCAGAAGCCCCGGTCGCTAGCACCGGAAAAAGCAGCAGCTGTCAACATGGAGGTAGAGAAGCTGCTACGAGTGGGCATCATCAGAGAGGCTCGGTACTTGAAGTGGATCGCTAACGTGGTCGCCGTCCCCAAGAAGTCCGGAGCCATTCGGGTCTGTATCGATTTCATAAATCTCAACCAGGCATGCCCAAAGGATAGCTACCCGCTACCGCGCATCGATACCTTGGTGGATTCCACGGCGGGACACGAGAGGCTCTTGTTCATGGACGGGTACTCGGGCTATCACCAGATCCCCATGAATCCGGAGGACCAAGAGCACACGACCTTCGTCACGGGTCGAGGGCTCTACTGCTACAAGATGATGCCATTCGGATTGAAGAACGCGGGGGCGACGTACCAAAGGCTGGTGAACAAGATGTTCGTCGACCAAATCGGAAGGAACGTGGAGGTCTACGTCGACGACTTGCTTGTGAAGAGTCAGGCTGAGGATACGCATATGCAAGACCTGGAGGAAACCTTCGCAACCTTGCGGAGGTACAGCATGAAGTTGAACCCGGCCAAGTGTGCCTTCGGCGTGACGTCGGGAAAATTCCTGGGATACTTGGTCACCCGACGGGGGATCGAAGCCAACCCGGAGCAGATCCGTGCTTTGGAGGAGATGCCATCGCCAAAGTCACGAAAGGAAGTCCAGAAGCTAACCGGACGGATCAACGCCCTCAATAGCTTCATATCAAAGTCCTCAGACCGGTGTCGGCCCCTGTTCGAGAGGCTGAGTAAGCTTGCACCTTTCAACTAGGACCAACGCTGTGAAGAAGCATTTCAGGAGCTGAAGACGTATCATGGCCGACCCCCTATCTTGACAGCCCCCTAGCCAGGTGCAACGCTGGAGGTGTATCTTTCCGTATCAGAGGCAGCAATCAGCGCTGTACTGATATGCGAGAGTGAAGGAGTGGAGAAGCCTGTCTACTACGTCAGCCGCATCATGACGTCAGCTGAAACTCGGTACGCGCGGATCGAACAAGTAGCCCTGGCATTAGTGTACGTGTCAAGGAGGCTTCGCCCGTACTTCGTCGCTCACCCCATCGAGGTCATCACCGAGCACCCCCTGAAGGAAGTACTGGATAACTCTACTCGGGCAGGTCGGCTGAGCAAGTGGGCTGCAGAGCTACAAGAGTTTGGTCCTCGGTATGTGCCTCGGAAAGCAGTCAAGGGTCAAGCGCTTGCGGACTTCCTCAGCGATTTCTCGGTGGAAGGCACTGCTCCGGTGCCAGAGACGTTAGAAGACCTATCGGTAGCTGCCGGTCGACCCGTGGGAGTCGGTGCGGCAGCAGGACAGGAGGACGAAGGAAAAGGTTGGAGATTGTTCGTGGATGGCTCATCGTGCGCAGTCGGGAGTAGTGTGGGGGTAGTCCTAGTAACCCCCGATCACACGAAGCTCGAAAAGTCAGTACGGCTACTTTTCCCGACGACGAACAACGAAGCTGAGTACGAGGTGATGCTGACAGGACCCTGCGAAGGGCCAGACCGACCGGTGAACACCTTGGAAGATAGGTCGACAGACCCCGCCGGGGTACGAGCGATCGACCAACCTAAACCAAGTGGTACATAACACTCCGAGCGAGTTCTACCACTTGGCCGACCGGTCGACAAGACCCTGCGAAGGGCGAGACCGGCCGGTGAACACCTAGGAAGATCGGTCGACAGACCCCGCTGGGGTACGACCGGTTGACCAACCTAAACCAAGTGGTACGTAACACTCTGAGCGAGCTCTACCACTTGGCCGACCGGTCGATAGGTCCCTGCGAAGGGCGTGACCGGCCGGTAAACACCTAGGAAGATCGGTCGACAGACCCCGCCGGGTTACGACCGGTTGACCAACCTAAACCAAGTGGTACATAACACTCCGAGCGAGTTCTACCACTTGGCCGACCGGTCGATAGGTCCCTACGAAAGGCGTGACCGACCGGTGAACACCTAGGAAGATCGGTCGACAGACCCAGCCAGGGTACGACCGGTTGACCAACCTAAACCAAGTGGTACGTAACACTCCGAGCGAGTTCTACCACTTGACCGACCGGTTGACAGGACCCTGCGAAGGGCGAGACCGGCCGGTAAACACCTAGGAAGATCGGTCGACAGACCCCGCCGGGGTACGACCGGTTGACCAACCTAAACCAAGTGGTACGTAACACTCCGAGCGAGTTCTACCACTTGGCCGACCGGTCGACAGGACCCTGCGAAGGGCGAGACCGACCGGTGAACACCTTGGAAGATCGGTCGACAGACCCCGCCGAGATACGACCGGTCGACCAACCTAAACCAAGTGGTACATAACACTCCGAGTGAGCTCTACCACTTGGCCGACCGATCGACAGGTCCCTGCGAAGGACGTGACCGACCGGTGAACACCTAGGAAGATCGGTCGACAGACCCCGCCGGGGTACGACCGGTCGACCAACCTAACCAAGTGGTACATAACACTCCAAGCGAGTTCTACCACTTGGCCGACCGGTCGACAGGACCCTGCGAAGGGTGAGACCGTCCGGTGAACACCTTGGAAGATCGGTCGATAGACCCCGCCGGGGTACGACCGGTTGACCAACCTAAACCAAGTGGTACGTAACACTCCGAGCGAGTTCTACCACTTGGCCGACCGGTCGACAGGACCCTGCGAAGGGCGAGACCGGCCGGTAAACACCTAGGAAGATCGGTCGACAGACCCCGCCGGGGTACGACCGGTTGACCAACCTAAACCAAGTGGTACGTAACACTCCGAGCGAGTTCTACCACTTGGCCGACCGGTCGACAGGACCCTGCAAAGGGCGAGACCGGCCGGTGAACACCTTGGAAGATCGGTCGACAGACCCCGCCGGGGTACGACCGGTCGACACCTAAACCAAGTGGTACATAACACTCCGAGCGAGCTCTACCACTTGGCCGACCGGTCGACAGGTCCCTGCAAAGGGCGTGACCGGTCGGTGAACACCTGGGAGCATCAGTTGACAGACCCCTTGGGGGTACGACCGATCGACCAACGCAAACCGAGATGGGCACGCACGTCGGGGTGCACGTGCAAACCGAGGCGGGTGCGCAAGTCGAGGCTGACACGCAGAATGAGGCTGCACACAAATCGAGACAAAGTGATCCTGACCGGACGGGACCGAAGACCGCCCGGTCAGGAGGGGGTATTGTGTGTACCTTTCTCTCTCGGGGTTGGCCACGCAACAAACACCACCCCCATGGGCTTCGGTCGGCAGGTCATCAGATAAAGGAGGGGGCAGCACCCCCACCCATGGGCTCGGTCGGCATGTCACCAGACAAAAGGGGGCAGCACCCCCCCCCCTCTCTCTCTCTACTTGGGTCGGCATGTCACCAGACCAAAAGGGGGGGGGGGTCGGTCGGCATGTCACCAGACAAAAGGGGGCAGCACCACCCCCCCCTCTCTCTCTCTACTTGGGTCGGCATGTCACCAGACCAAAAGGGGGGGGTCGGTCGGCCGGTCACCAGACCAAGGAGGCAGCACCCCTCCTCTCTCTACTTGGGTCGGCATGTCACCAGACCAAAAGGGGGGGGGGTCGGTCGGCCGGTCACCAAACCAAGGAGGCAGCACCCCCCCTCTTCTTGGGTCGGCATGTCACCATACCAAAAAGGGGGGGTCCGATCGGCCGGTCACCAAACCAAGGAGGCAGCACCCCCCCTCTTTTCTACTTGGGTCGGCATGTCACTAAACAGCAAAAGGAGGGGGGGTCGGCCATGCAACAGCTCCCCCCCCCCTCTTTCTCTCTCGATGGGATGTGCAACGAGCCGAGGTGTGAAGCAGCAGTCGAACCCGGAGATCTCGCGGTGCTGACAACGCTCCGCGATTTCCGGCCCAAAGTGACTAGGTGTCAACCGCGCACCAAGTCACCGCAGCGGTTGAGCTCATTGCGGGGACACGTCACCCACCCGATTTTCGCGGAGCGTCGTAACCGTCACCCCGCCACTATAAAAGGGGACCTACCCCTTAAGCAAGAGGAGGAAGAATTCTAGAGGAAACGCTGCCCGTTTCGTCCCGGAATTCGTGGAGCTGCGGAGGTCGGTCGGTAGGTAGCCAGAGACTGTCTGCGGAGGCCGGTCGGTAGCCAGATACTGTCTGCAGCGACCGGTAGCCAGATACTGTCCGCAGCGACCGGTAGCCATATATTGTCTGCAGACTGTCTGCGGTCGGTAGGTAGCCAGAGACTGTCTGCGGAGGCCGGTTGGTAGGTAGCCAGAGACTGTCTGCGGAGGCCGGTCGGTAGCCAGATACTGTCTGCAGTGACCGATAGCCAGATACTGTCCGCAGCGACCGGTAGCTAGATATTGTCTGCAGCAACCGGTAGTCAGACGCTGCTTGCAGCGGTCGGTAGTCTGAGTGAAATTGCAGAGGTTGGTAGTTTGGGAGACCGGTCCTCGGGGTTTGTAATTGGGGTTAAGGTGAGAGATTGTAACCGAAGGAATAGATTTAGTGCATTCTCGCCCCACCCGTAGTTTTTTCCCCTTCGACGTTGCGAAGGGTTTTTTCCACGTAACTACTGTATTCACTCTTCTCTTTGGCTTGTTGGATTGTGCTTGCCACCCGAACCGCTCGGTTCGACTAAAAACCCCCCACAGATAGCTATTTAGATTCTTTGTTTTCGTCTCCTTTGCCACCCGCGCAATGGGAAGCATGTTAACATTGCAAAATGAGGATCGGCTCACCCCACACAAGCCACATCGGCTCACTGGACTGCCCTGCCAAATTGTTCCCAGCTACAAATCCAACACCATAAAAGACTAAAGCGAGGTTAGTTGAATGCAACCGCTTTACAGAACACAGCCTCACTCTAATATAATATAGATAGTAGTAGTGGTTATTGAGATATTCGTATGTGCGTATGTAGGCATATATATATATATATATATATATATATATATATATATATATATATATATATATATATATATATATATATATATATATATATATATATATATATATATATATATATATATATATATAGAGAGAGAGAGAGAGAGAGAGAGAGATGCATAAAGGAGAAAGTAGAGGATTGATGTGTTTATATTTCGTACATGGTTAGGCGTTTACTATCATATTTATACATGCTTTGAGAGCTCTAATAAATTGCCCCTAATCATAACATGGTATTAGAGCCTGCTTAAAACCCTAGCTGTACCTTTTTTTCTCTCTCACGACCTCCCCTGCTATCCTACGCAAGCCTGCTGCCCCCTCCCCCCCCCCTCCCTTGTGCACTACCCGGATCCTGAGCGAGCCCATCTATGTGCAAGATCGACCACCCTTCCTTGTGCATCGCACAGATCCGGCCACCCCCCTTGTGCACAAGCTCCACCCCCTTGTGTGCGAGCTTCGCCCCCTTGTGCGCCAGCCACCTAAGCATGTTCCCCTCCCCCCTTCTGCGCTGCCTAGATTCAGCCACCCCCCCCCCCTTGTGCGCAGGCCACCTTCGCGAGCTCCACTCCCTTGCGGTACACCCTTTTGGTTTATAATACTGCATACAGATCCCCTGCGCAGGGATCCGGTGTGCTGATCCGATGCGAATCAGCCCACAAGCCCAATCTACTACGCAGGGATCCAGTGGGTATTAATCCACAAGCCTGATTTGGCGCGGTTTGAGGTTCCGTCATCCAGTATTATCGCCCTTTTTTCCTTCGAATCTGGTAATGGCTTCGTTCAATGAAGACCTTTTTTTGGTTGGCGTCTCCCCGTCCGCACCGATCTCCTCCTCTCCACCCAGACTGATTGGATTTCCTGGTCAGCCTCGATCAGGAATGAGCTAGAGGATCAGTTCCTCTATCACCACATCTTCCACATCGTGCTGCCCTCCGAGGACATTGATGCACTCTACATACTAGGACTCCGAGTTCCTCTGTGACAAATGGTGATAGCACTATAGCCGACATCATGGCTATGTCCCCTGTTACTCCCTCTGCTGTAGGCCTTCAGCGAGTGAAGACTCGCTGGCTATATGAGGATGCACACATCAAGGCGTTTCTCGTTGCATCCATGAGTGCTTCTCTACGGAGTGCTCTATTCTCTTTTTCAACTGCCTACGATATTTGGACACACCTCCTGGACCTAATGCTACCACACTTGAGCTCCAAATCTTCAAAGAACGTCAGAAAGTTCACTTTTTACTTGCCGGACTTGCACCAGCTCTTTAGCCCCTGGCCGTGTAACTGCTTTACCACACTCCCTTCCCTCGTCTTACAGACGTTATGGCTGCACTTCTATCAGAGCAATCTCAACTAGAAAGCATCAGAGCTGCACTAGTGCCTTCTAAGCAGACTCCCATTACCGACCATGAGGGAGTCCTCAACGTCGCACCTCGAGTTTCTGCCCTAGCCTCATCTCCTTCATCTACTCCGATAACTTGTTCTTTTGGTCATGGTGTGCCTACTTGCACTCACTGCCACAAGACGGGTCACCATATCTACATGTGCTGAGCATTACACCCTGAGAAGCGCACAGGACCTCGTGGCCAGGTTCAACCTGTTAGTGAGTCTCCTCTTACTCGAGCTGCACTTGTTGACACTCCGTTGTTAGCCGGCCTTACTCCTCAGTAACTCTACTTGTTCAGCAGTTTCAGCTCCAACACCAATTGGGCTCCAGTGCCTCATCGTCGTCTGTATTGCCTACTGCTTACTCAGCCAACTATGGTGCTCCCTTTTCCCTGGGTCCTAGACTCAAGGGCCTCTCAGCACCTCACCCATGATCTTTCTATCCTTACTACCCTCAGACCTGCAACCATTCCACTGCTCCATACTATGAATGGCTCTTACCTTTCCATCTCTAAGTGTGGCTCCATTGTCTCTCCATCCGACCCAATAGGCTGTCTCACCTTACCTATCGTTTATCACGCACATGACCTTTGCATAAACCTTATTTCTATTTCTACTCTTTGCGACTCAGGTCTGACCGTTACTTTTTCTGCTTTTGGTTGTGTTGTGCAGAATCTTTACTCTGGCAGGACGATTGGAACCAGTCGTAGAGAGGGCGGTATTTATCATGTTACTCCTTCTTCCAGCAGCTTTTGTGGTATTAGTTCTTCTGCTGCCGGCCTATGGCACAGAAGGTTAGGTCATGTATCTAAGCAACGACTTAAAAACTTTTGTCAGTCTGGGGTTTTAGGTCGTGCTCCTTTTGCTTCTTTATCTCCATGTACGAGGTGCAAGCTTGCTAAGCTCATAGATTCTCCTTTTTCTTCCAGTGAGTTTAGATCTATTGCCCTATTTGAGCTAGTTCATTCAGATATTTGGGGGCCCTCTCCTATCTCATCTATGAACAATTATTTTTATTATATTAGTTTATCGATGAATTTTCTCGCTATACTTGGGTGTATTTACTTTGTCAGCATTCTGAGGTTCTATCTGTTTACACAGTTTTCACAGC
Organism: Chamaelirium japonicum; assembly: GCA_947650365.1. Classification (NCBI taxonomy): domain Eukaryota; kingdom Viridiplantae; phylum Streptophyta; class Magnoliopsida; order Liliales; family Melanthiaceae; genus Chamaelirium; species Chamaelirium japonicum. The sequence goes on along the minus strand of OX393549.1, from coordinate 62,588,579 downwards.
CATTATTTAGACTCAGTTCCACACACAGATCAAGACTTTTCAGTCTGATTGTGCTCATGAGTACCTTTCCGCCGCTATACTTCTCTCTAATGTGACAATCGGAGCGCCATTTAGATAGCCTGCAATCTGAGTTTTGATGAAAGAGCAAAGCATATCGAGATTGACTGCCACTTCACTCGAGAGCAGTATGAGGTTGGGATCATCTCTCTATCACACGTCTCATTTGCTGAGCAGATTGCTGACATCTTCACAAAGTCTCATCCTACTCTTCGTTTTCAGTTTTTGATATGCAAACTCACTTTGTTTGACCCACCGTGATTTTGAGGGGGATTGTTGAGATTTGTATATGCATATGTGGGTGTGCAGAGATAGAGGTGTATAGAGGAGAAAGTAGAGGGTGTGTTTATATTTCATAGTCGGCTAGGCATTTTGTATCCTATATATATAGGCCTTGAGAGCCCTAATAAACTGCTCCTAATCTTAATAATAGTATATAACATCAGCCTCCTATTCAGTAATCTAGACCCTGACTTCTACAAATGGATATTGATCTATTTTCACGGATGTATATTTTCACAAAAACTTAGATCTATTTTGTTGGTAAGATTTATTGGGGGTGTTGCTATTTGCAGCCATACAATTACTAGAACACGTACCCCCCCCCCCTCCCTCCCAAATCCGCCGCTTCCACCCATATCTCCCTTTCCTCATCCTTCTTCTCCTCTCCTTCTTCATCCTTCTTCTCCTCCCCTTCTTCCTCCTCGTCGAAACCCTATCTAGATTGGAATTGTAATGGTGGTTACCGGTTGACATTTTTGGTGACGAAGAGCCACCGTCATGGTATGAAATATTTTCGATCATGGCTATTCACTGAACATTTTCACTCCATGCCAGTGGCTCCCCACCGCCGACAATGTCAGTCGGTAGCCACCGACATGGCTCAAAGATAGGTTAGAGTTTCGGCCAGGAAGATGGAGGAGAAGCGAGGAGGAAGGAAGCAAGAAGGAGAAGAGGAGGAGGAGGTGACAATGGGTTGCACGATATTGACGGTGCAGAGCACTGGGTGCCCTATCAATAGACCTGGATGCATTGGGTGCAGATAGCCACATCTTATATTAGTTTGATATCTTTATTCTTTTTTGTTGGGTAAGATGTCTTTATTCTTTGTTTCAACTTTAATGGTGCATCGTGATCATGTTCCAATATCCGTGATGACTTTTTCATTCGGTTGTTGAATTTTGCTCCTGTAGAAACCTGAACCCCAAAACATCTAACCAGACGTTTCATGCTCTTGCAGTCTAGTTAAGCTTTATCGATCCAACTCCTAAGATGTTGACATTTTTGTTCAATCACTAAGATTCCTTTCCTCTCTCAAAAATATAGAATTGTCGATGTCACTGATGAGAATTGTATTATAAGTCTTCTATATCTATGTCAATATCTACTATATAAAAAGAATTGAGCTTATGTTGAAACGAAGCAATACCCTCTGCTACCTTCATTTTATAAAAAAAAACCATCAAGGGTACTTTAGTCTTCTTCTGTTATTTACGAGGGTTCTCTCCCTCACTTCTCTCTCCATCTTCTCCCGTCTTTCCTCCTCTTTGCACATGTGCATCGCACGTGCATGCCTCTAATATTTTATAATAAAAATTAAATATTCATTAGGCCTTATTTTGTTTCTAAAAAAAAAATGTCTTATTTTTAAGTTGTATGCCTCCAATAATGATGAATATCATGTTTTTTTTTTTTGCAAGTTTAAAAATCTCCTGAACAGCTTGACCCCTCCTGAACTAGGATCCATCTGTATGTTCACTACCTCCATCAACTTATAGCCATCAAACTTAAAATTTATCCCGAAAACACCCTTATTAATGTACCTAAAAGGGCTTTGGAAAGACTACTTATGCTAACTAGGACAAAGGTATTTTTGAAATAATATTAAGTTAAATGGTTAAAAGTTGGTGGAGGATGTTAACATCCATACGGAGCCTAGTTTAGGGGTTCAAGTTATTAAAAAAACTACTTGAACAACCAATGTGAAAATAAGTGTATCACTTAGGAAGGATTTTTTATAATTTACATTCAATTTAAATTTTTATAATTAGATAATGAGGAAAAAAAAAGATAATGATAAAGTCATATCACTTTTTTTTTGCGGGCTATATTTCGGGGGAAGACTTAGCCTTAAATCCTTTAAGAATATTTTTATTTTTATTTTTGAGAAATCCCTCTCAGTGAATGAGGAATCCTTTTAGCATATGTTATATTAGCTAAAGGACATACAATGTTTCAATATTGCACCAAGTCTCTTATGAGCAACACATGTTATAGCAAATCCCCCACCCTTGTTTTACCCCTTCGAATGATAAGTTGCCTCTCTTGTTACGAATAGAGAGGGAGAGAGAGACTAGGGCTTGGGGAGAAAACTCCTTATATTATCTCATTGTATTTTCCATTACATAAGACTACATTTCTTTATATAGAGAGAGAACGCACACCATTACAATACCACAACTAATGTGGGACTAATAGTAACTCTACATCTAATAAATTCGTCTCTAGCAAGGATATACATTCATCTACAACAACAGTATCAATTCGTCTTCAGCAAGAGTATCAATTCACTGGTTGACATTGTGTATGTAACGATTGCTATAGTGTATGTAACGATTGCTATAGTGAATTCACAGTAAAATTGTTGTAGCAAGAGTATCAATTCGGCTAATTAGTACTCTTATCAAACCGAATTGATATTGTTGTTACAGTGAAATAATTGTAGTAGCATCATCATTCCAACTTATTGGTACTCTTACCAAACCGAATTGATACTTTTGCTACAATGATTTCATTGTAGCAGGTACAATGAAATCATTGTAGCAGCAATATCAATTTGGCTATATTGATACTCTTACCAAATCGAATTGGTACTCTTGCTGAAGTAATGGATGGGTACTTTTGTTATTTAAAAGATTGAAAAAGTCAATATTTTTTATTGGGGTCTTGTGACACAAATGTATCTTTGAAAGGGACTTTACACTAAATCCAAATATGATCCGTCCTTTAGCTAATATACCACCTACTACAGGAAACTAGCACTTATTATCCCTATTTTTAAACAATACTTCTTATATTTCATGTTTTGTTTTTTTTATCTAAAAAAAAAAAACTTCTTATACTAAATGGGGTTATGGATGGGTTTGCCGGAAAGAGCGAGGGTATCCACGGAAGGACGCTGGATTTGTTCCGCCTTCCCGTATTGAAGTGAGTAGGGCCCCACCTTAGATTTTATGTAGCAGATTGCACGGAACGCGTAGGAGGCAAACCGCGTCGCGTAGCCGATAAGGAACAGAATTGTGTGCGCCATTTTGTTCTTTATCGGCGTGTGAACGCCTGAGAGGTTCTCTCATTTTGTTTGGACTTGGGACACAGAGACAGAGAGAGCGCGCGCAAACGTGTGTGAACACACTCGGATAAATAAAGGAATACTCCCTAGTCCCTATCACTACCAAATCAAATCAAAGGTTATGCAAAAAACTACCCAAACAAATAAATAATTGCAAGAAATGCAATTGTTCAACCCCTATGCCGTACCTTTCATTCCAGCTTGACAGGCTGTAGCGACATTACACGAAACTTGTGTCCATCTTATTACATCCACATCTCATCCAAAAGATTAGGCAAGTTATGGGTCCTAGCTGATAGCACGTCAGGTATTCATAGATCGATCATGACCGCCCATTCTTAATTTTTATGCCACAGTTGGCCCCCAACCAATACTATTTATATTTAACCAACGTCCTAGCCAAACCCCATGACCAACCTGCATTAGTGGCATCTCCTGATTGCCGGGACTATGGGTCATGGCCTATGTGCTGAACTCTAGAGGATGCCACCTCCATCGGCCGTCACCCATCACTGGCGACCCACCGTCAGCCTCGCCGCTGCCGACAACCACCCCATGTTGACCGCCCTCGGTGGTGGTCGGCTGCGGTTGGTGGTTGCCGATGGGGCAGGGTGATTGGCGACGATCGACGGGATGGCGGGGGTGGTGGCCGGCGGTGGGTTGTTGGTGGTGGTGGCATCCCCCTAGGGTTCATCCCATTGCCCATAGTCCCCGCCAATCAAGAGATGCAACCTATATGCAGGTTGGTGAAGGGGTTGCCTATGGCATTGGTTAAATAGCATTACTTAAAATAAAATATAACTTCGGCAAATGGGACGTATAGTCATGTGCCACGTGGTGGCTCTCTTCCACGTTGGTAGATTGGCATATGAACTTGGTGACAAGAGTTGAGAGCATCTCCAACGGGCTCCGAGCGGGCCTCTGAAGACCAAATGTGGCACGCGGAAGAAGTGAAGCCGCTCCAACCGGCTCCGAGCGGATGTCTGAAGTCCGACGTGGCGTGCCACATTGGCACGTGCGGTTCGGACCTCCGAAGCCCTTCACATACAACAGAGGTCCTACGGAGCCTCCGATTGAATAAAAAATTCTGTGTTTTTATAAAAAAAACCCCCCGGACGGTCATAAATTATGTTATATATATATCAAAACATATAGATTTGGTGTAGATTTGGAGACTTTAGATAACTTTGTGGACGCGGAAAAAAGCGCGGGTCGTCTTTATTGCGAATCACACGAGATTACAATTGTGGCCGGGACCCGGGTTGCTCGGGTGTAGCGAGTCCGGGTTGCGGCGAGTTTTGATCAGGGGATTGTGGGAAAGATCTTCTGGGGGATCCCTTTGATCCGCGTCTCCACGTGGTGTTCGTGCGAGAGCGCTGAAGGGGCTGCCCAGGACAGGGGTTTTACAGGGAGAGGGTTTTGGAGAGGCTAAGGAATGTCCACCGTTGCTTTTGTCCCTTCCGTGCTTCGCGCTTTCTCGGCTAGGGGGTTTTCGGCTTCGTTCCTCGGTCTTCGCGTCTTCCTCGTTCCTTGCTTGACCTCGGCGTCCTTGATCGTCGGTTCGCGGCGTCGATCTAGCTTTTGGCGTTGGCTTTGGCTTTGGCTTTTTGGCTTTGGCTTTGCTCCGGCGTGGCTCTGGCTTTTGCTTTGCTTCGGCGCTTGCACTTGGACGTAGCTGGGAGAGACTTGCGATGCTTTCGTTCTTCCGGACTTCGCGTCGTATCGGCTAGGACGTGCGGTGCTTTTGCTCGTGGCCGGCGTAGTCGCTTGGCTTTGGCACTTGCGTTGCTTTGGCGCGGGCTTTACTGGGGCTTTGCTTTGGCTTCTTGCGTTGGCTTTAGCTTTGGCGTCAACTCGATCTTCTTCTTCGAACGACGTGGGCTACTTCTCCGGTGCTTCGACGGTTTACGTATCGACTGGACTTCTCTTCTTCTCCGGGCTTCTTTGGCGTGATCGGAGTCGAAGAATACTTTCGAAGATGGTGGGGGTAGCACCGATCTCCGTGCGACGGTTGTGGCGTCGACTTTTGTTGATGAAGACGACGAGGGTAGCGACGGTCTCCGTGCGACGGTTGTAGCGTCGGCTTTTGTTGATGAAGACGACGAGGGTAGCGACGGTCTCCGTGCGACGGTTGTAGCGTCGACTTTTGTTGATGAAGACGACGGGGTAGCGACGCTTCAGACGATCTGCTCCAGGCTTTCTTCTTCGTGGATGGGGCAGGCGTTAGTCGAAGACGACGGGGTGATGACGCTTCGCTTCTCTCCTCCGGGCTTTGGGGCTTGATCGGGATCGAGGATTTGTTGGAGCCGACGGGGTAGTGCCGCTCCTCTTCTTCTCCGGGCTTTTGGGCTTGATCGGAGTCGAAGCTTGTTGGAGACGACGGGGTAGTGCCGCTCCTCTTCTTCTCCGGGCTTTTGGGCTTGATCGGAGTCGAAGCTTGTTGGAGACGACGGGGTAGTGCCGCTCCTCTTCTTCTCCGGGCTTTTGGGCTTGATCGGAGTCGAAGCTTGTTGGAGACGACGGGGTAGTGCCGCTCCTCTTCTTCTCCGGGCTTTTGGGCTTGATCGGAGTCGAAGCTTGTTGGAGACGACGGGGTAGTGCCGCTCCTCTTCTTCTCCGGGCTTTTGGGCTTGATCGGAGTCGAAGGCTTGTTGGAGACGACGGGGTAGTGCCGCTCTTCTTCTTCTCCGGGCTTTTGGGCTTGATCGGAGTCGAAGCTTGTTGGAGACGACGGGGTAGTGCCGCTCCTCTTCTTCTCCGGGCTTTTGGGCTTGATCGGAGTCGAAGCTTGTTGGAGACGACGGGGTAGTGCCGCTCCTCTTCTTCTCCGGGCTTTTGGGCTTGATCGGAGTCGAAGCTTGTTGGAGACGACGGGGTAGTGCCGCTCCTCTTCTTCTCCGGGCTTTTGGGCTTGATCGGAGTCGAAGCTTGTTGGAGACGACGGGGTAGTGCCGCTCCTCTTCTTCTCCGGCCTTTGCTTCTGGCGTCTTCGGAGTCGAAGGGTTCTTCTTCTCCGAGCTTTCTTCTTCGTGCACGGAGTCGAAGGGATGATCTTCGTGTGCAAGGGCCTTCACATTGATGAGGACTTTCAGTAAGCCGATCCCTCGGGACAGGCTTGACTGTGCCTCGTGAAGCCTTGGGTCGATGAAGAAGCGTCTCCTCTTCTGCAGAGCTCTGGCGTTTCGTCTTCAATTTCCCGACCATTTTTTCCTTCCCCCACCCCCTCTATTTATAGGCAAAGAGGTGGGGAGAGAGATATGGGAACTTTTTAATTTTAAATCCCTTTTGTATCTCTCTCATAATTACCCGGATTTTATTCATCCATTGATGAAGGGAATAACATTTAGTTGTTTTCCTTTTCTGGCGGGTGCAATTATGGCTGGATTTTGCGCACGAAATCGATGGCGATCGGGCGCTTCGTCTTGTGCGTCGGATCGAGGGATCGGCGCAGATCCGCGTGTGTGCAGACGTCATACGCTACCTCCCCCCGCGCATGGCGGTATTTTTTTCCTTTTCTTTCTTTTCTTTCCTTTTCTTTTCTTTCCTTTTTCTTTTCTTTCCTTTCTTTTCTTTCCTTTTTCTTTTCTTTCTTTTTTCTTTTCTTTCTTTTTTCTTCCCTTTCCTTGCAGGGCCGGCCGGTCCCTCCATGGGGTTCGGTCCCCACTAGGGCCGGCCCTATAGGGTTCGAACCCTAGTAGGGGCCGGCCCCTCTTGGGGCGGGGTCCGAGTCCGTGTCGGCGCGCGCGAGTCGGGTCCGCGTGTCGGGTTTGCATCCACGTCGGCGCGAGCGAGTTGGGTCCGCGTGTCGGGTTTGCATCCACGTAGGGGCCTTCGAGTCGGGTCCGGGTCCAAGCGCATCGGGTTTGCATCCACGTCGGCACACGTAAGTCGGGTCCGGGTCCGATGAAATTCGTGTGTCTACAAACTTGTAAATATATAGGGTGTTTGTTGCAAAATGGCTCGGATATCCAATACGAACCTCTCAACTAGGATACCTCTCAATGAGGTGGCAACAAAAAATAGGCCCCACGGTCTTAGGAGGTGCTCCTTGTTCGGAGCCCGTTGGAGATGCTATGAGGTAGATGGGAGCTAGGACCCATCTTAGAGAAACTCGAATAGCCTCCTCAATAGGCTCCTTTACAAAGAGGAGCTCAATCCGCCATGTTACCCACTTTGAGCTTCAGGAGGCTTCTCAAAACTTCCTACTTCAGTAGCCCCCTCCATAAGCTCTTCAAAGTGAAAAATGAGACGATTGGTGATTGATTGATCATGCGACAAATATTATTGAGGGAGCCATGATAGAGGCATCATCCGCTCCTCAACAAAGAGGAGCCCAACCCACTCCCTTACCACCTCCCTCAATGATACAGAATCATCAAGGAGGCCGTTGGAGCTGTCATTTGGCCCCACCTTCTCTTTTTTGACTTTTAAGGAGGGTTCAAAGAGACTGTTGGAGATGCTTTTATGGAGTTAAGATCTCCCTCAGACGATCGGTTCGGTTGCACACCCTCTGTGGGCATGGTGTGCATCACATCTGTATGATGATTGTGCAGTCGGGTGGAGTATGATTTATTTGTCGGGCTGCATGCCATTGTGCAACTGTGATGCACGTCGGACCCATGCCGCGTGGGGCCGATCGGCGGGAGAAGATTTGAACTTCATATTATAATAAAAATTTGTGAAAATTTGTAATGTCATTGGTCTTCATTGGACATTGTCCAAGACAAAATAGCACAACGGAGTAAAGCAGTGTCGTGTTCAGCAATGAACCCATTTGAATACGAATAGCCATTAGAGTTGAACCAGCAGAAATGTAGGGTTGAGCTGCTTTGGGCAGTTGGTAGTTGTACCGCTCTCAGTGAGCTTTCACCTGGATTCGATACCTGCTCGCTGCTTCGTGTTGCGACCTTCGGAGTGCCCATGTGTTCCCTTCGGCTGTCGGCTGTCACTGTGTAGTTGAACACTTTTGTGGTGACTCTTAGGTTTAGCTAGAGCCTTATACCAAAAATTAAAAGAAAAAAAAACAAATTGGAAGATAAACAACAAGCCCCTTCTTTCTCTCACTCTCATTGTTTCATACTAGTGCATGCCTGAGCCTGTCGGCACTGTAGCGGACCGTCTTCGACGGGAACATACCCACCGAGCATCACCACCTCCATCCTAACCGTATTTATTTGGCGGCCAAGGGTCGCCGATTTAACCATAGTTTTAGCCGATTCCTTTTTATCTTTGTTTCTTTTTGTGGTAAAAATATAATTAACGCAAAGTTCTTTTTTGTGGTAAAGTTATAAATAATACGAATTGCGAATTGCCTTAGCATGTTATATAGATTTTTTCGCCCTAAAGCTTGGTGATCCAAGAGCATGGTTGATCCAACGGATTTTGGTGACGTACTGTTGGGTTTTGGCATCCCATAAAAGTTTGGCCCGTTAGCCAAGTCCATTAGTCAAACCCTAAGCCTTGTGTTCGGTTGGATAGGGGTTGGTTGTTTTGGGTTTGTATGAGGGTTGGATGAAAAGTTGGATAGAGATGGGAGAACTCATCTATATCTGATGGTGCAGTTTGCTTCATGCTGAAGTTACGGGATTGATATCCCACGTGATGCAGGATCCACCTCATGAATGTTGTTTGGGTGTTAGTCAATTGGAATTTTAAAATCATTATTCAGAAGTTTATGGATTTGTGGTCTTTGAGAGTCCACGGACTTTTTTAAAGAGTCTCTGGGTTTTTTTAGGAGTCTGCAGACTTTTTGAAAAGTCCACGGTCTCATAAATCTCTTTTTTAGGCGTTCACGTGAGATTTTTGTTATGGAATTGGACATAAAATCTCATTTGACTAACACATTGGAAAAACAATTTTGATGAATTTTGAAGGCCTAATACGAAAAGTATTAATACATTCATTAAAAAAATGTACAAGAACAATGAATCAAAATTAAGCTCGATTTAATCAACATTGTCTCTACCATCCAAGATTGTCTCACCACGTTGGATAAATAGTTTGACCAATTTTTACATAAGTCAAATGGTAAAAAAAATTAATATCAAAGATTTCAGTAATTTTACATATAGAAATTGATAATTTTTTTATAAATAAGATCATATTTCAAACAAGATTACCAATTGTATCATGCCAAAAGACTTTAACATACCATCAACCAAGGAGGTCATTTCCACAAATAACATACATATTGGAAGTAGCATACTAATTAAAATAATGAGTCCAATATATGATCGAGGAGGCAGGCGTCACGATGGAGTCGGATGGGCGTCGCGATCGGCACCGGACGGGCATTACGATCGGAGCCGGACGGGCATCGTGATCGGAACCGAACGGATCCCTAGGTGTCTCTCTCTACTGTATTTTGTTCCGATCGGGGGGGGGGCGAAGGGAGAGGGCGGTCGAGGGGGGTTGGGTATACCCAAAGAAGAGGAAGGAGGGAGATAGAGAGATACCTAGAAGAGAGAAGAGGGTTGTTGGGGATCCGACGTTAGCTTCCACGAGCACGGGTGCTAGGGTTCCGGGAGATGTCGATGATACCTTTCAAAGAGAAAGTCTCACGTAGGGGATTTAAAATTCCACCTTTGAGGTGGAACTTTTGATGGACAAAAAGTATATATACTTGGGTTTGTAAATCCCTTTTGTTATGAAGTCATGGACTTGTACCATGATTATTGACTAACACCTAACTTAGGAGTCCAAGGTCATATAAAATATTGAATAATGCCTGGATCAGGAGTTCATATTGTGGACTCTGCAACCACTAACGCTTAAATTTATAATACCACAAAGAAGTTCAGAACCACTACTGATGTAATCCTAAATACAAGAAACTCTTCACCAAATCCTAATTGACTAACACCCCCTTACATGGGATGGAGTCCGATGCATCCACGCAGGCCCTTTCATCTTAATATGAAAAAGGTGCATCAAGTGCATTATCGGTATGCCATTGTGGAAAGGCTCTTCTCACAAGAGCTTGAGGAAGAACCTGAGCAAAGGAGAGGAGGAGGCTGGTGCGCTGTAAGGTAGTGTTCGGGGGGAGGTTGCAGGTTCGTGCGCCTCCCTCCCGGGTGTTGTAGCTCGTGTGTCCTTAGCGTGGATTTTCTGTATTAACATTAATAAAGATGACTTTGGTTATTGCTTTAATTAGAATACTACTATGGTGTATGATAATACTCATATAATAAAAGGACCCTAGGGAACACAGTAGGCCACTGAGGCGCATGGAGGATCCATGCTTGGGAGACCCAGTGGACCAGTTCTGTGTAGACCTAGAACTAGTTCACAGCTTTGGTGATGCTGGTCGTTTCACCGAGCATAAGCTGTTGGCAGGTAGAGGATGTGGTGAAGTCTCCACCACGGGAATGTGGGATTCCCATTCACCTGACCAAGCACGATGATCGTGTTGAACAGGAACTAAGACGGTGCACAGTTCAGTGATTCAGACACTGGTGCAGAAACCATCTTACTACTATAGATAATCTGTCCTTAACCCTGAGGGACCATGTACACTGGGCCAACCAGTTATGTGGTGCTTAATGTGCTAATGTGTGCGGGCCTTCCATAGTCTAATACCACGGTACGTTGGGTTACCCGGCTGGCACTTGAGTGACATGTAATCCCTACAGGTTATCCGACGTCCAGTGTTGGATGGGTGCGGTTTGATGAGTCAATCTGTCCACACAGTTAACCCAGGCCTGGTGGTTGTCAGTATGACTAACGATGTTCCGTATGCTAGGCATAGCACCGGAAGGTGTGTGGTGTTATAGATGACAAGTCATCAAACCCTAGTCAGATGATCGATCGGGATCTGACGGTGCTCCCCACCGCCCGAGTCGTATCATGGCACCAGTAATAGGAGGGACTAAGGATTATCGGAGTATAGTAGAAAACAGGTTTACGAGGGAGTAACATAAGTTTAGGATCACTAGAGTTCAACTCACATCGCACTCTGGGTGGCTATGCGGGTTAATCGGATTAGGGCTGATTAATGAAACTTTCGGTGTGTCACCGGAACAGTTAATCAGGGATCCGGTTGGAGCTAGAGATCCCGAACCCTGAAGGTTTCACCCTGTCGTTGCATATAGGAATTGTTCCCCGACATAGTTGGATACGTTGGATGCGAAGTAGCGCGATGGAGCGCAAGCCCGGAGCCAAAGAACCTAATTCACATGTGTTACGGGCCGTAGGGGTATTTTGGTAAATACTGAAATATGGCTCAGAACATATTGAATATGGATCTTAGATTGAGCGGAATAATTCCAAGATCTCACAGGCGCTGACGGAACTCGATTCCGAGTAGCGCACCTCACTCAGTCTCACTTTCAGTTTTCCGCTTTTCGTGAAGGGCGTTTTCGTCCGGACTTCACGATAGACACCCGGAAGACCTAAATCCGATCCGCCCTCATCCCTATCCACCTAAGGGCCGGCCCTAGGCTCCTTGGAGCCATAGGAGACCGGCCCTATAAAGGGAATAGAGAGGGGAGGGGCCGGCCCAATGGTTCTACTCCCTCCCCTCCAAAAATCCGACCCTTTGTGCTCCTCCTTTGTGGTTTCGGCCAAGGAAAAGAGAGGAAGAAGAAGAGAGAAGAAAGAGGAAGGAAGGAGAATGAAGAAAGGAGAAAGAAGAGGAGAAAATCTCGAGGCTCGTCATCGTCTTCGCAACGGATTCTTCCGTCGGCTCGAAATCCTTGCACTTAGAGACGGGATTTCGAGGATTCTTCAATTCGCAAAGGACAAGGTGCTATCCGACAGTTTCCCTTGCGATTCAAGTGCGGTTCTTCATCGTTCCGTAATCTCCGGATCATAGATCCATAAGGTATGATGAATCTAAACACCTAAGTAGATGCATGCATGTCTTCCGTAGATCGTAGTATGCCTCTAGGGTGTCCGCACATATGCTAAGATCATAGATTTGCATGTATATTGTTTTGTATCACGAATTGTAATGAAACATACACCGTATAATCTTCGAATCTTTCTTTTTGCTTCCACTGCAGCTCTGATACACGGATCCAATTCCAATACCGGGTAGTTTGGCTGCTGCGAACGATAGCGCCCAGGGTGCCACTGCAGACGCCCAGGGCGAAGGGTGGACGGCGAGGAGAACACAGTAGGGCCGATGCCCTGGGCGCCACAGGCGCCACTGTGGGTGCCCAGGGCAAAGGGCAGGTTGGAGGTTCAGGGAGGGGCACAGTCCAATGCCTTTTCTTCCCAGATTGTTCGGGTCTTCAGAGGAGGCTTTGAAGGGGAGGTTGCGGTCGAGCACCTCCTCCTTCGGGGTGATTCAAGACACCGATGGCGAGGTCGGGAGGAGGGTGTGGTCTAGGCACCTCCTTCCCCGGCTCGACGGATCGTGGTAGCGGGCCGTGATGGCACGTACAGGTATGTGCGGGTGTTGATTGAGGGGGAGCACCTCGATGGCACGAGGAGTCACCGACGATATCGTGTTCAGCCGTTGACGAGCGGACTAATATGGGATGTCAATGAGTGACTGGTGGAGGTGCCAACGGACACCGGTGCGGATTGCCAATGGGCGATGTGGGCACTGACGAGCGCGGTGGCGGCAGGCACGGCCGTAGGCGGTATAGCAGGGTACGGAGGCTATCGACGGATGGCGGACTAAAGGAAACGACGGTCGTGGTGGTGGCGGACTCAGCTGCGGGCACACCTGTGGTATAGCAGGGTGCGGGAAAACAATGTTCGAGTGTTGGCCGACGGTCAACAGGTTGAGAGCGATGGGCGCGGGCAGCGTCACAGAGCTAGGCAAGGGTCGTGGTTTACAGCGGGGTCATTGCGACCGGAGCACAAGAGCGTGACGATGATCTACCGATTGGAGCGTCGGGCGTGGTGTATGGTCACCAGAAGAAAAGTTGTAATCCGTGGTGTAGCCTGCTTGCCAACGGATGAATCACGTTAAAGAAATCTGGCATGTTTGGCTATGAGATTGTGGTCATCTAGATTGGTGGTCCTTCCGACGTGTCCACAAGTTTGAGCCTTGAACACGGCTTCTGTTAACTTCCTTTAATCTCGTTTTCTCGATTCAACAACAAAAAAATACTACACCCAGTAAAACATCCAAATTTGGAGGATGTTCAGATTCTAAGGGCGTGCTTGGTATGTGGCACAATTGTTCCCCTTAATTCTCTTCCAGAAGGGGTTATTATCGTCAATTACTATTTTCAATGCAATTTGATGGTCCAACTCTTCCGTTGGTACAGAAACAGCGGGAGTGAGATTTTTTAGTTCCTAAGTCCTTCATTCCACCGGAACAATTACTTGCCATTAATTTTAAATCAGGGAATTCAGAATGGAAATAGGCTGTTCCGGAATGATGCCAAACACCCCCTAAGAGGATTCGAGATTTTTTTTTTGGGTACATGAGGGATGGTCACTAGACCATCAGAAGGTAGGACCATAGTCCACGACACACAAGGAAAGAGCCGCAACTGCGCCCACAAAAAGAGTCGCAACTGCACTCTGGGTGCACCACCTTGAACCTAGTTGTTACATTGAGCTATGAATGGATCCACCAGGACCATGAGACCTCATCACGAGACAAGGAAGCCGCACGAAGAGAACCCCCCGACACCACCGTGAAGCCCCCATCGTAGGCAACGAACCCGCCCCATCAATGAGGAAGGGTTGAGAGGACTCAAAGGAAGAAGGGAGCCTTCCCCCCTTGTTGGTTTTATTCAGCACAGTGCCATGAGTGAAGAGCGATGACATGGATATTGTAACATCCGCCCCAAACACAGCTTAACTATGGAGTTCTTATGAAATCCATAGTTGTGCACGATTTTAAAACGTGTCTTCTATGTTTGGGAGGAAAAATTAATTATATAAGTAGCTCATGATCTCCTTCTCTCCAGGTGATATGGGGCTAACTCGAGGCCTTGGACACCTCACCTCATCTCATCCATCGTGGCATCACAGTCTCAAAAGTTTTGACTCTTAGCTATTGGATCTTGGTCGTCATAATTCACCCCCCTTAAATGCTACACGTGCCTTGTAGGATTAGACCCCTCCCCCATCATTGTGACGAGAATCGGCTATAGAGTTCTTACGAAATTCGTAGCGATGCATGGTTTTAAAACGCGCCTTTTATATTTTGTAGTGGAAATTATATAAGTAGCTCAAGATCTCTTTCTCTTCAGTTCAGGTGATGTGAGACTAACTCATGGTCTTGAATATCTCACCTCATCTAATCTATCTTGCCATCACTTCTTCCATCTAATAATCATCCCCACATTTCAACTCGATTCAATCTTAGCCGTTTCTCTCTTTTTAGATGAATCTTACTTGCCCTAACATTAATTTATCTAATCCCCTTATTCTATCCTCTTTTTAAAGACAGATCTTGAGTGTTCTTTGTATCTCCATCTTCCAGTTGTATTATAGATAATAGATACAAAATTTGATAAAACCCTGAAACACTACCCGCGGATCCCATTTCTTTTCAGCGTTATCGAGCAGGGGGGCGTGGTGTGCCCCCATTATTATTACCATTCCCAGACCGGGTTCGACTCGGATCTGCGCGGTAAGCAAGCAGTTCGCCAACCCCGCCCCTCTCAAACCGCATAAAAAGAAGCGATCATCTGCGCCGAGGCAGAGCTTGGCGATCAATCAATCCTTCCATGGAGACGGATATCGAGGAGGAGCTCCTCTGCGTGGAGGCAGAGCTGCAAGATGTCCAAGGTATCAGCCCTCCCCTCATCACACCATGAACCAGTGATAGTAAAGACCTTTTGGATTCGCTGCTGCTACTTTAGATTGGATGTCGAGGAAGGGTATCTTGGCACTCAGATATATAATGTATGTAGTAGGGGTGGCAATGAGTTGGTCGGGTTTGGATATTGGGTCGACCTTTACCTTAACACAAACAGGCCAACGAGTAAGTTCTTTTGACTCATACCCACTTAGCGAGTTATACAATGCCCCCCCTTACCCAACCTGCAACTCATTCACCACTTTATGTTTGCATTACAAGTCTGCTTTCAGTTGACACACTTATAATATATAGAATAAACAAAATCATCAAAGCAACAAAAAACTGCCAAAAAATCTGATATCCTTTGCGTTATAAATTAATGAATAGCAGGAAATAGATAACTAGAGAGTTCTATGTTTTTACGACTTGAATTTATTTGTGATCATCATACAATTGAAATATTTGTATGGGACTTCTACAAAGTGGAGAGTTGAGAAGTAACACTGACCTATGATCTTTTAAGGCATAGGCCAACCATTGTTCTAAAATGTGGTTCAGGCTGTCGCCTAGGCGCTTTGGGCTCAACCCTGCACCACATAAATTGTGACAGCTTTTCTCGACGTCTAAAGCAGAAATGCCGTCTATGTGTCCATCGGAACCAACCATTTTAAGGTTTCTTTCTTTTCTTCTTCATGCTATTCTTTTTACCCTCTTCTTTCTTCTTCAGCTATTACACTATTGTGTTGTTACTCGAATGTGGCTCCATTGGCCCACCGTGACCACCTGAAACAAGTATAACATTGGCTCCCATGGCCCATTGTGAACACCTAAAAGAAGGATGACAATGACAATAAAGTAGTTAAATTTTACATATAATTAACTTAAATTTTTTTGGGCGCCTCAATCTTTGGACACTCGCCTTGTCGCCTTGGAATCCCCCCTCCTCATTAGGTCTGCAGCTCCGTCCGCCTAGCGCTTTGAGGCCATCTTGTGAAACCATATCTGACCTATATATGACATGGATCGAGTTTGATGACTCATCGGTCACGTTAGATTGGGTTAGGACTTAGGATAGCGTGTTTGGTCAGTCACTGCCACCCATACGATATAGAGCTCTAGATTGTAGTCTTATATGGATTCCTTTGGGGCTCCCCTATATTATGCCTCTATCAGATAACACTCAGGTTAAACCCTTCCACTTCTCATATTCAATTTTTATCCTACTTGAAATGGCGACATCTTCCCTTTTACTTTTTATAGCTACATTAGCAGAAAGAGTCGTTTTTTTTTTTAATGATTTTCCGTAGGTTTTTCTTCAAAATTGCATTCCAGGTATCCATTGTGGTTTATAAATACCCCATAATCATTCAAACTTCTATGGTAATGGGGTATTTGTATTAATAGCTGGGGTACGAAATTCCAAAACTACCTCCATTACGAACCCATTTTAGTTCGTTTTTAAAGGGCATATGAGTAAAATTGCATGTAGTTTTAATATGTCACATACTATATCACACTGTACCAAAACTCGGTCCGACTCAACTCCAAGGTTTTAAATGTCGTTTTCGGTGTCCATGTTGGTCGGCCAAAAAAAAGAATTTTTTTTTTGTTTTTTGGTAATTTGTCGGTGGGATAATTGTAAAATGGAAAAACAAATTTCGGTATAAATATTTTGTTTTTCGATCAAATTTCAATGTTTTTCGATGGAAATTTATTGTTTTTCGGTCAGATTTTGATTTTGTTCGTTTGATATGAAAAAGATGGAATATTTCAGCAATATTTCAGGATAAAGATGACAGTAAAATATTGTCTATCATGAAAAAAAATCAAAATTGAGAAAAAATATAATTTCTTACTGATAAAGATGAGTTTTGTTTTGTTAAAAAAGATAAATTTTTTAGAGAAATTGTTTGGAAAACAGAATAATGTCAGATTTTGGTCAAATGTCGGTCATTTTGGCCAACATTTCGTTATGTCGGAAGGAAATTTGGTACTATTAAAAATTCGATCAATTTCTATGTCGGACCCTTTAAAAAAAGACATATTTTGGTGATTTCGTAGGAAATTTGTCGACATTTGATTCCATGCTCGACTCTATTCGCCCGAGTCGACTCAACTCGACTCGACTAGCGACTCAAGTTAGCAGAGACTCGGACATGACTCGGGAAAACTCGTACCAACTCGGGGAAACTCGGCCTGACTCGGGTAGTGATATAGTGCGGCCGCTTAACGTGAGGCTTAACGTGCAGCCCTTACTTGGGGTTTTTTAAAATTAATTTTTTTGGAGGATGATCACCACCCCTTTGATAGCACTCACAAAAAAATTCAGCTCATTACCTATAGGTCAATCAAATGTGTTCATCAAATTGACGGTAAAAATGAACAATTGATAAAAGTCGAGCACATTTTTTGTGTGTGCTATCAAAGGGGAGGTGATTATCCTCCAAATTTTTTTTTGGAAAAAAACACCCCTAGGGTAGGGTTTGTAGACATGTTGTCTATGGTATGTTGATCATTCTCACAAAAAATCAGCACATTCTAAAACCTCTAGGTGCATCAAATGTGCTATTCAAATCAAAGGTTTTCGACCGTCAATTTTAACTGTTGATTTGAAGAACACATTTGATGCACCTAGAGGTTTTAGAATGTGATGATTTTTTGTGAGGATGATCAACATACCATAGACAACATGTCTATAAAAAATCAGCACATTCTAAAACCTTAGGTGCTGATTAGGATGCTGGGTTATTTACTGGGTCATTCGATCCCGACCATATACATATATATGCACACACACACACACACACACACTAGTAATGCCCATGCCCGAGGGCACGCAAAAGATTTCGAGGGCGACAATTTTTTTTTTGAGGGCGTTACAAAATTTTAAGGGAGGAAACAATATTTTAAGGGTGACAATGATAATTCAAAAACGATGATACTATTTTGAGAGATATACAATATTTCGCAGACAACAACATAAAAGCAATATGAAGTTAATTATGTATTAACGAAATGGGATGACAAATCCTATAAAGAACCGCTCGGATGTGAACACAATGTGCAGAGACACGACGAACTCTGAGTTGAAATAAAACAAATAAAACCGAACTCTCTCCCTCACTATCTAAAATTGTAAAATAAGGTAGTTGATTTTATAACTTACGACTGTGGATACTGCTTACAACTTATCAAAACAACCAAACCACCATTGATAATACTCTACTATTGTGGCTACTGCTTACGAATAATCAAAACAACATATACAATGTACGAAATGATTTCACTGTAAGCACTAAGCCTTACTTTAAGAAATTACCATTGAAATGTGAAAAGCGTGTGAACATTATTGTAAACAACTTTATTCAAATGTGAAAGACGTGTGACAACCCACCAAACTATAATTAGCAATAAAGTCATCACACTAGTCCAGCATGATATTTGTCGGGGAAAAAATTCTCTGGCTCGTGAGCTTGACCTGCAAGGCAAAGAAGACGTGAGAACGGCTAGCTCCGTGAGGAGCGTAGACCCTCCGACGCTCAACTCAGTGAATGTTCGAACAAGGGAGAGCTGAAGTAGTCGGAAAATGTTATGGTTTCTCAATTTCGAACCTGTACTTTGGAGCCGGGGATCGTACCTTTATAGACTCTTGCAGACCGCCAAAGATGAACACGTGGCCGCTCTTTCCCGCACCTTCTACACCTTCACGTGCCAGCCCACGTGGGTCCTTAATGGCCTTTGTCGTTTAGCCTGCCAGGCGGTGGCGAGGGGAGGCGTGCCGGTCATGCCAGGTGGAGATTCTGGAAGGCTCCAGTCGAGAGTGTCCTAGATCGACTCTGGATGGCTCTTGTGGCTCGCAGTTGTCCGCGTAGTTCCACGGAAGTGGTGACATCTATCGATTTGGTACCGCCTTACTGTGGGCGACCTTTATGGAAAAGAGGGCGGATTCCTTGGTCGTTGCATGATCGGGTGAGCTCCTGGCCAAGCTGTGGGCGTTGAGCCTTTCGAAGTGTTCTTTAAACCATGCCAGGGGTGACCTCTTCCGCACGCGAGCCGATCACGTGCGGTCAGGGCGAACTGTGGGTGTTCGTGGATATCCTTCTAAGTTTCCTGTTAGCAAGGGGCGATCTCTCCGCGTGAGAGCTAGAGCTGGGCTTTCGGCGGGTTACGGACAACGATTGAGATACTCTTTCCAACCGGCGGGTTGCATGGAGAGCTTTGACTCGCAGTACCTCATGAATGAGGCCTCGAGGTAAATGCTGCTTTGTCCAAGGGACGCAACGATCCACTATTATAAGTTCCGGGCGGGCTGTGAGCACCAGCCGCGGGCGGCCTCTTCTGCGTGCGAGCTAATCACATGTGGTCAGGGTAAGCCTCGGGCGAGCGGTGAGCATCAGCCACGGGTGACCTTTTCCGTGTGCGAGCTAATCACATGCGGTCAGGGTAAGCCCCGGGCGAGCTGTGAGCATCAGCCACGGGCAGCCTTTTCTTGTCATCCCCTACTGCTGCCACATGGCCAACGACTCGGTGATATTTTCCGGGACCATCAATATTCATCATGTTTTACTTCATAAAATACTTAGCACACAACCTGAATATTGATACTACCAAATTAAAAAACAAAATAAAAATTATAATTACAACATGAGTGTGTTCAGTTTATACTTGATGATAAGGATTCGATGTGATTTTTTTTCCATTACTTCTTTACAAATGAAAGGAAAATAAAATAACTTTATTTAAGACACGAAATCCTAATAATGCACTCCATATGGGATTATGATGGGCCATCGTATATGACCATATGCCCATGTTAGCTATAGCATCTGAAGAAACCCAACCAAGTTAATACTTAATAGACTTAATTATTTGGCCCACATGACAAAGTATGGGATTAAGAAATATCTGGAATAAAATGAGCTATTGCACAATTGCTTTGCAAAAGAAAGGTGTGCCATGTGTGAATAGATACACCACATGTTCTTGGGCCAATTATAGGGCCCACTCCTTTAATACCCACTTCTACAGACTCGAGAAAGAAATAAAAAATCAGGCCCAAGCCCAAATCTATGATCATTGCACTATGTTTTTTGTTGTCTAATATATACAATCTGTAAATATATAAGAAATACATAGTCTATGAATTGGGTTTTTCGGGCTTCCTTTCGAGTCGGGTCGAGCTTCGGGCCAAGCTGCGGGCTCAAGGTGGTAGCCCGAGCTTGACCCATGTTGTGTTCGGGCCGAACCGTTAACCGGGTTGGGTTCGGGTCGTTGACTTTCGGGCCGGGTTTAGACTGATGGGCTTTTTTTACACCCCTAGCGCGGCCGTAGAGTGACATCTGGTAGCCCTCGAAACCTTTATAGACCCCCGGCTCGGACCTCAACTTTTGACCACTCATGCCGAAGCTACAGCTGTTCCCCTGCCTAGTGACAATCCCCCTCTCCTTCCTCTTGGCCTGTTTCCTTGACCCGGGTTGTGGGCCCGAAGTTTTCAAGCCAGAAGCGGGCGGCGGGGACGAAAATGCTGTGTCGTGAGCCCTCTGACATCTATGAGCAAGAGGCAAAAAAAAAAAAAAAAACAACAGAGTGATGAGATAGAGAGAAACAGAGGAAGAAGAAAAAAAACAGAGAGTGGGGCTCACCTTCTCAGAGTCCTTATCCACCAGCAGATCAAGGTTAAAATCAAGGAGCGTATTAAAATAAAGAGAAACCAAAACTCTGGACCTTCGATTGGGGAGAAGAGATGCTCACCAGAACCTGTTACGCCTTGACATAAGGGGTGTCCCCAATGGGACCTTATGCACAACATGGAAGGACTTAGATTGTGTCCGAATGAGTTGTTTCATGGGAGAACGCGGAGTGTATCTGGATATTCCGGTGAGGATGTTGAGGTTCCTTGGATCCTGCAACATCTTTATGGTCTTGTGTGTGTGTGTGTGCGTGCGTGCGTGCGTGCGTGAGAGAGAGAGAGAGAGAGAGAGAGAGAGAGAGAGAGAGAGAGAGAGAGAGAGTTCACCTGTGGGGGTCCTCATCGGCAGTTTGGCGGCAATGATCAGATTGACGATCGAAACAGAGGAGGAGAGAGCGTGAGGGAGCAATGAGCTGTGTGAAATCGGGATCATGCCGACAAAATCAGGATCAAGAGAGATTTAGGGGCTGTGTTGTTGTGAGGGGAGAGATTTAGGGGCTGTGGGTTGTGAAGGGATAGCTTTAAGGGGGCTGAGGGTTGTTTTCATTCTCTGACTGCTACTCTCACGGGCCATTAATGGCGAGTGAGATTTATGGTAGTTGTTCTTAAACGGAAGATTTTTTTAAATCGGGAGACGATCGCACAACGGATGGTTGTGATCGTAAACGGCCGTGATAGAGATTTAAGGCAGGTTACAATGATCCACGTGAATCACATTCATCATTGAGATTTGATTAGACGGTTTCAATACATCTTGACCATCACTTCCTCCAGGATAAATCTTTGCCGCCGCTTATACTTCCCAGCTATCCCTGATTCCCTTCCTTCTGATATATATATATATATATATATATATATATATATATATATATATATATATATATATATATATATATATATATATATATATATATATATATATATATATATATATATATATATATATATATATATAGTAATGTTATCGACAAGCTTTATACTTGGGATCTCTCTTCCCTTCACAATGGCGTCTTCTCTTCATCCTCTTCATCCATATATGTAGACACACACTTACCGGGATGACTATTCGTTGTGTTCCACCAACGCATAACTTATGTAAGTATGCAATGACTTTATATTCGTTTCCCTACCACTAGCTGGGTTTGCTACCCAACTTGCTTGATATGCCATATGTCTAGATGAAATTTGAGGCATCTAGCAACCTAAATGTGCTAGCACACTCTTGTGTGGGAATAAACTTAGTGGGCCTTGTTATCATCCAAGGCTTGAAAGAATGAAGCAAGCCATTCTATTATGTATGAACGCCCATAGAGTGGCTTTATATTATGCCATCAGTTCGTCAACTTTGTGCCACATGGATAACTTGTGAAATTTCTTGGTTTTTTTTAATGTTATCTCCCTTATTTAACCGGTGTAACTTTAGGAAGGAGATTGTGGTGGTCCATGGGAAGAAATATTCCTATCAGAAGAGTCTTCGTCTTGTACTAATTGATTGCCTTACCTCCTCCACTACGTTGACTTGTTCTTGGTCATGACTCCACCACATTTGCAAGTCTATTATGTTTTGCCATGGTAAATTGGATCATCCGACCTGTCGTAGATAGGTATACACATGTTAGACATTAGATTTCCTACTAAGGATGATCTCTAGTTCTTTTTTAATTTTATATTTTTTTTGCAATAAATGATCCGTAGTTCTTTTCATAGATTTTCAAAATTTCTTGCTTCACCCTCATTGCAGTTGTAGGAGCACTATCAGAAGTGTTTGGGCACATGTAGGTTGGTTATCCAAGCCATTGGCTGATTTTGGAGACCCTCTCTCTTCAGTGTTTGTCAAGTATGAAAGATGTTTGTTATATCCTCTCCGCTATCATTGGAAGATCGCTTATCTTCTAATTTTGCAAGACAATATGCATCATCTCATCGTCTGCTCCAAGTAATCCTACCTATCATTGGATGCTGTCTTAATGTCCTTTAATACTTCTCGAGGATGCTCATTCCTAGTTTCTTATCTTGTGCTTCCTTGGTGAGACTGCATAGAAATCTTCGACTTCTCTTGATTCACATGCTTTTATACCAACTTGAGGTAGCCAAGATTAGTTTTCATGACTATAACTGATTATATTTTCAGATTAAAATAATTTTACCAAGAATAACTTCAATTGTTGAGCTAAATGGTGATTTCTCGGCCAAAAAAGTGAAGAAAGTAGAGGGGTGAGTTAGAAGGCAAAATCTTTTGTTCATTTTCTCTAAAAGGTATAGTAAAAATGTAAAAATCTTATTAGCACATAAAACTCATAATGACCCTCCCAAAGTTGTCTTAAATGGAAAGATCTTTAGTTGCATATTTATTGATGATGAATAGGAGAAATATTACCTTAATAATTCCTTATGGTAGCATTTAACGGACGAGAAGTGATGCAAATTGCTACCGGGTTAGCACAATTTTCTATTCAACTCAAAGCTTCTTGCTGCTGTGCGAGGAAATTGAGTCAGCTGATCTTGGATTTTATTTGTTATAAACATTGTATTTTTATTTAGCTTTCATTAGGATCTAGTTTTATGCCTATGGGACGGCTGGATCAAAAGATAAAAACCTTTATATTATGTGCTAGCTTAGGTGCGACGATGTCGCACCCGGTTTAATGATTTGGGTTAGTCCAGTTCATTATGTCATAATGAATCATTTATATTATTAGTCGTAGGATCTCAGAGGCAAGCCAATGTATGAGTTGAAATGAGCCCAAAATAGGCTCCTTCAAACCCTAGCTGCCGTCACATGTGACCGTGCCACATTGCACGTGGCCCAAAAAGAGACCGTACGACTCCTAGGAGCTGTACGATATCCCTTCCACGCGAAACAGGCCGCAACCCCCCATATCCTCTCTTCTTTCCCTCTTTTTTTCTTTTGCCCTTGTTCATTTCTGGCCCCATCTCGTGCCATCTTCTCTTCGATCCACCGACCTTTACACATCCTTTTGAAACCCTATTCTTATTAAAGGAATGAAAATATGATGTGAGAGAAATTAGATTTTGACGAAAAAAGCCTAGAAATAGATGATTCTCGTTGACTACCACCCCCTCCATTAATCATCCGGCTTCTACCTTGATTTCTTCTTTATTACCTTCTATCTTCACCGTAATTTTCCTCTACTTCTCCCCTTCCAGTGCAGATTTTGCACTTGAAATCGACACTCGTCGATCTCATCTTACTCATTATCCCACTCTTCCACACCAAACTTCTACCCCATCTGCTACTTCATCCGGCTACTATTTAGCGATGATTCAGACGCTGCAGACATTGACTGAGGCACAAGACGATCAGAGATCATATCATGATAGTCACTGTTCTCTTTATCGGGGCCTATTTTATTGGATCACTTCATTTCATCCTTGGTTTGCCTTTGCTAGCCCTTTATTTTCTTGCAAACTATTGGTTGTTAATTGCATGTTTCGATTTTATTTCATTGCTGCAATTAAACCTCGTTCATGCAAGTTTTGATTATATTCATGTTTCCTTTTTGGTTCTTGCTTGCATCTGTGTTTAGACACTTGTTTGGGTGATCAACTGTCATAGTGTTATTGCTTAAAGTAAATAGAATGAAGTTGAAAATGTCTCTTTGTTTTAAATTTCCGCAAGCACTCATCTAAATTAATCAGGCATCACATTTATACCTATCACAAATGTTTGACATACATCACTAGCACACACAAAGTTGCATCGGGTTGGTATAATAACACACTTGTTGTGTTCTTACACGGCAACCGGTCCTCTTAATTTTCATCGCATTGTGTGTTTGCTGTATTTTATTTTTGAGTGCCATATTTGCATGCTTGGGACGCTCGAAAACACCCCCACTCATTTGTTCACATAGCCACCCAGTACTACTTGCATTTGGTCATTCATATTCATCCATTGCATGCACAGGCTTTCAAAACGGAGCCCAAATTAAATTCCCAAATAAATTTCAGCAAACTGGAATTTTGGAGAGTCCATCCCAGATTCATCAATGACCTCCAAGAACACCAACCCTCCTAAAAATGAGTTGCAAGTGCAAGTCCTACAACAGGGTTATACTATCACTCATATCCAAGAACACGTAGCCCATCTGACACGTCTCATGACCTGCCTTGCAACTAGATTCGAGGTAATCCCCACAAAAACCAAAGAGTCCAAGGTAACCAATCCCCTAGGACTCCTAGGAGCAACATCGGAGGTAGAAGAAATCCGGATATAAATCATGACTATTATGGGATTGATGATGATTTTTTTTTTTTTTTGAGGAATTCCTCTCCTAGAAGGAGAGGATGGGGTTAAGCCGTACCCCAAGCTATATTATTAAAAAGGAAAGGAGGTTACAGATTACAAAGAAAGGGAAGCATATCTCCCGATTGCTTAGGAGAGAGAGCTGAGGACCAGCTATGAATCATTCTCTTGAACTTCTCCCAGACTTCCGCAATAGTGAGCTCTACTCTGGAGAAAACTCTAGCATTCCTCTCTCTCCACACGCACCAGCAGAGACCAATAACTAGAAGATCCCAAGTCGATCTGAGGTTGCTGCTGATCCTCTTAGTTCGCCAAATAGTCCACAAGGAACGAATAGATCCAGGATGACCCTTAATAAGGAATCTATGCTTGAGCATTCTCCACAGCTTACGAGAGTAGGAACAACGTATAAATCATGACTATTATGGGATTGATGATGAATTTGGGGGGTGATGTACTGTGATAGGAGGTTGGATGATGGAAGGTACAGCGACAGATGGTGGGATCATGTCATAAAGTTAGAACTTAATGACTTTGAGTGAAGACTATAACCAAGAGTCTATTTAGAGTGGGTCGATCGCCTAGAGCAATATTTTGCATAGCAAGAAATACCCGAAGACAAACAATTAAAGTTTGCAAGCTTGAAGTTGAGAAGTCATGCCTTTGTGTGGTGGAATCAAGTTCAAGCCCAAAGATATCGGAATGAAAAAGATAAGTTGCGCACGTGGGAAAAGATAAAGTAAAAGATGGATGGAAAATTTCTTCCCACAAGTTATAACAAAAGATTTCTAACAATTGCATAATCTTAGACAAGGGCTGAGATCCGTGCATGAATATATCGAAGAATTTTATCAATTGCTATCAAGGAATGATTTGACCGAAAGCCTTGAACAAACTGATGCATGCTATGTAGCTGGATTGAGACCACATATTCAGGATAATCTCTCCTTACATGAGCTTACTAGAGTTGATGATGCCTCCAACAAGGCAATTAAGAGTAAAGATAAGAACATGCGAGCAAATCTTCGAAGAACAGAGCCTGAGAGAAACCCGATCGGTAATGCTGGTAGGCAGCCAATCGGAGGAAAAACACCAATGAAAGAACAAACATCTGCTGGCATCCCTTCAACTTCAACTCAGGGTAAAGAGTAAATACAATTTATGGGGCAAATCCAGGGTGTACTAGGGAATGAGCCAAAGTATTTTAAGTATAGCCAACCAGGCCACAAATCTACCAAGTGTCCTCGTAGACAATTCAATCATCAAACAAATTACATTGAATATAATGAGCATGATGAGGAAAGTGAGGCAGAGGATCCAGGTAAGGGTGAAGAACAAAATTTCACGAGCATAGAATTCATTGGTGATGTAGATGACCACCCGCACTTAGTCATCCATGGCCAATAGTTTCCAGTTGAGCCACTTCCTGCAAAACCTTCCTTCCCCACTACCCCACATTAATGTTTCCATCGAACTCCCACAATGGAAGAGTTTCTAAAGGGGTATAGAATGAATGACCAAAGGGAGCGCTGTTTCGGACCCAATGTGTTATCAATGAAAAAGAAGCATGTATCATGGCCAATGGGGGTAGTATGGCCAACTACATAAATGCTGATATGATAGAAGCCTTTCAATTTAAGCCAGATATTCCTCTTTCAAGTGTTAGGATATCTCATGTTGCTTGTAAGTGCAAAAATATTATTCTAGGTTTCTTAATTTTTGCTGAGTGTTAGCTCAGACTTTGGTTGAGAATTTTGAGGCCTGCTTACTTTAGTTTATCAGGTAGATGTTATTTTTGGGTGGGGCGGGGTGGGTGATGGGGATGGAAGTTCAAGTTAGGTTCCCTGAGACGACTAATGTTGTTTCTTAGAATAAAGGTGACTTTGTGGCTTTTTTGTTTTTCCAACTATGTATTTTAGGTCTAGTAGTTACTTCCTCACTTTTCAGAAGTTCGGGGTTCAGCTTTACTTGTGTGCACGTGCACATTCCAACCAAGTTGACATTAAATATGAGAACCTTTATAATAGTCATTTCCCCCACACACTAAACTTCCATTTAGTTTCTGATACTTGACAACGGATGTTGACATTCTCAAACAGCTCCTATGTTCTGACTTCTCCAGACAACATATTTACATCTAAGATCTAACTCTACTACAGTGGAGCAGTCAGAACATAGGAACTTTTTGAGAATGTCAACATACGTTGTCAAGTATATATCATAACCTAAATGAAGGTTTAGTATGTTGGGAAATGACTACTATAAAGGTTCTCTTAGGCTTTTTGGAAATTATTTAAAAAAAGAAAAAAATGAAATTGAAAAATGAACATTGGTTCTATATTTTGAAATTGTAATTCTCCATTTCCATCACATCACCTTTACACATGTAACACATGTTTGTATATTATGCTCAACATGGCCCCAGATAGATGGGACAAAGCTGGATGGTTGTGGTATAATTTTTAATTTATGGTTTATTTCCTTGTATCAAAAAGAATGATGATACATTTATTTTATACTGTCTCAGCTTCTGACCAACTGAACTTTGCTCTATGTTCCATTCTTCAGATCAAATTAGTACATTGCTTGATCGCCAAGAAGGGCTTTATGAGAAACAATCTGAACTAAAGGCATTACTGGAAGAATGGAAAACATCTACGGCCCCAGCCGATGCTAATATTTCGGTTGCTGCAGAAGACTGGTCAAGGACCTTTGAGTGGGATTCTCTGGCTGATGATACAAGATTCAATGTTTTTGGTATCTCCTCTTATCGAGCAAATCAGCGAGAAGTAAGTATACTTTGTTCAAGGTTAAATTATTAGTCATTTTCCCTTTTTTCTGTTTGAGAATCAAAATTTTCAAAGATGACATTGTAGTGATAAAAGAAATGGATAGGGTGATAATAGGCTCGGTTTGCCTATTAACCTTTGAGCTTGGCTCTGCATGGGCTGCCTTTGAATCTATTTTATGCCCAACATACTGCGATGCATCTGATTATAACATGTTCTGATTGTAAGTCGGTTTGGGTTGGTCCGGGACTTCCTTCTTGTTGTCCTAAAGAATTGGGTAGCATAGTGCTTGGTGAACGGTAGCTTGGTGCAGGGAATTGTTTATGGGTTTTGGCATTCCGGATCAAGTAGTTTGCTTGCTTTTGGTGCATGGATTCTCTATCTTTTCATTGTACATGTGATGGTTTTACTGAAACTTAGTCAAAGGAATGTTGAACACAACGCTTGAAGTCAGAGCATTCCCTGTTATTATGTATTTGTGCTTGAAAATCTGGAAGGCACCTTTCGACGTTGTAACATACTTTTCACTACACTATTTTGATTTTTGAGTATCAGTGGAGGCCATATTGGTTGGATATTTAAGGATTCAATTGATAGATGCTAATGGAGCCAAAAGTTACTATACAAATGGTAGAAATTGTAATGATTACCAGAGGTTCATTAGCAATGTGTGGGAGTTGATCTACTCGGCTAAGATTATTGCCCTCAACCTCAAGCATGTTGAGATGGATGCTGATGATGTTGCACATAGATTTCTGATGCAGAGTTGGATCCACTCACACCATTATAGGAGTAGACCTCTTTTGCACGGGTTCGATGCTTCTAACTCAATGAAGTCGACTTGTCTCATGCCGGGGAGACGACGAAGATCAGTGGTAACACCCTTTAAAGGTGGCTCACCCGAGTCTTGTTCTGGCATATACTGATGGTGTAGGACCCACCTACAAGTTTGTGTAGTTGGGTTCAACTTAGTGGTCATGGATTTATCTTTATAGATACATCCATGATTTGTTTGAAGTTCTATTGCCTAGAACAGAACTTCAAACAAATCTAGCCGCACCAAAAGTAACTAAGTAGAAAAGAAAGTAAAGAGAATTCAAAGGGGGAACACGCTCAAAGGGTTGTGTAGAACAGAACTTCAAACAGAATTGGCTGGAAATAAGGTTTATGAGAAAACTTTATTGATTACATAGGGAGAGCGGTCTTTAACCGAGGTCTTCTTAATAGAAGGGTCATTTGGTGATAAACTTGCTCCTGTTTGGAGAAATTATTCCTTGGTTCTTGCTTTACAAGCCAAAAAGAATTCCAAAGATCTTCGAATTTTCCATTGGAGGATAGGAGTCCTTACCTTATCCTTTTTCTTCCCATGCTCCCTTTTTTCCCCAGCTTCTACTTTTTCCCCTTCCATTCTTCCTTTTTTCTGTGATTTATGCACATAGCTAGTTGTGCCCAAAAAAGGGGAAAAAAAAACGACAAAAAGAGCCACACTCATGATGCGATAGAAGAGGGGGAGTGGTAAAGAGATCCTGTCTAATGTCTATAGTAACCATAACACATGGAGAGGGATGTTTATTAGATGTTGAAAAATGTTTATTTATCTCAGTAGTTTTCAACCATTTTTTCACTCCTTTTGGATACACTTGCCATCATGGACTTGTTCACATGCATGCAGTATCTCTTTTCTTCAAAGCAATGTTTTCTTTAGTTAGATGGGTTCAGGAGCTTATCAAATTACTTTTTTACCAATACCAGATTATAAATACTGTCATGAGTGGAAGAGATGTTTTGGTTATAATGGCGGCAGGTGGTGGCAAGAGCCTCTGTTATCAACTTCCAGCAGTTCTTCGTGATGGAGTTGCCCTTGTTGTCAGTCCTTTGCTGTCGCTTATCCAAGATCAGGTGCTTTTAGTTTAGCATCTCATCAATCATCCATGTTGCTTTGTCAATAGCTTGTTTAATAGTGCTATGATTTCAGGTTATGGGACTTACAGCTTTGGGAGTTCCAGCTTACATGATGACTTCAACTACCGGTAAGGAAGATGAAAAATTTATCTACAAGGCCCTTGAGAAAGGTGAAGGACAGCTTAAAATTTTGTATGTTACACCCGAAAAGATATCAAAGAGCAAGAGATTTATGTCTAAACTGGAAAAGTGCCATCATGGTGGCCGTCTTTCTCTAATATCGATTGATGTGAGTACTTGGTTATGCTCATGCTCCCCTATCATGTTGGATTGCGATGCTGGATTTTACAATTGGCAGACACGTGTTTCTTTTATTACTCTTTCACGATCTGGCTATTTCTATGTCAAATATTGGTCTGGAAATGCAGGAAGCAATGACATTATTCTGTTTGTTGGTTATGTTTATTTTGGATAAAGGCTCTTTCTTAATGCTACCTCACGGGTTAAAAATCTTATTGTATTACTGCATAGTCAGCTATACAATATGAGGTTATGTGATATTGAGGTTTGCTTACTTGGATGCACATTTTAATTGTTAAGATTAGCTTACATGTCTTGGATGCTTTGACATTTGTCGAGTTGAAATATAAGTTCGGTAGTTATTATCACATATGGGCTATACAGTACAAACACAAGCACATACGCCTACATGCACATACATACAACTTAAAACAATAGAACCAAGAGGTAATATATGGGTCTCAAATTTAGGGAAGTATTACATGTAAATGAGTAACTTGTCACAATTGATGGATAGGACATTCCCTAGTGCTACTCATTTCATTACCCATGTTCTACTAGGAAATGGGGAAACCTGTATAGCTATTTTTAGTAGGAACAAAATAGGCTAAATGAAGTGGAGGTCACAAACGGGGCGCTTCTGATAGGGTTATACTAGTGAATCTCAACAAAAAGTTATGTAAGCCTTAAATTCATACTATTTTGTATATAGATCAAAGTGTTGTCTATAAAGGAAATATGTCAAAATAGTTAAATGTTCCATAGTTGGGAAGATGAGATGGATATGAGGCATAATTGGGAAGTCTGATAGTAAAAATGACGATGATGTTAGAGGAAGCTGCATACCTGTCAAGCACTAATGACAGAGCATGCGCCTATTATGTTGCTAGGATAAACTTGATTTTGAAATCCTTTGCTTATAATGATAAAGAGGGGTGCACACACTAAAGCCATTTGATGATAGGCTTCATAGGAAGGACTAGAGCAAAAGTTCGCTCCTCAATGATGTTATAAAATAAGTGGTCTAATCGGGATTGCAGATAACAAGAAAGATATAAACAATGCCTTGTATATAGACGGATAAAATATTTATAGGCATTCATATCACGCGGGATAAGGGAATGAGGAGATCGGATGCTTGATGGGTCATGGCGTCAGATTGCTCTGATACCAACTTGATGTAAGCAAGAATAGGCTTGCACCAATCTTAAAGAAAACAAATTTCTACCCACAAAACATTCAATTTCAGAATGTAATAAATAAAGGGCAGCAATGGAATTTATCAGAAAAGAAGACTCAAACATGTTAGATTTTATCTAAAAGTAAGGCATGCAACTTATCAAAAAGGCTCTGAATAACTCAAGATCATATGGTGATGATCTGGACAATTTTGGGCAGGAAAAGAGGGGATACGATTGAAGATATGGTGCAAATTTCCAGATAATGAGATGGATTTATGAAGAGGAAAGAAGATAAAAGAAAAGATAAATAGATCAAGCACTCGTGGGTTGCAAGGAAACTTTAGAGAATCTTCGTGGAGTAGGCCGGAGATCAGGGACCCAAGATTCTTTGGTTTTCATGCCAAAGGCCTTCTCGAGGCAAAGTTGATGTGTCTAAGGTGAGATCGAGGAAGGCGTGGGGAACAAGAGTCAACCCTAAACGTCTTATGAAGAGGAAAATACTTTTATCAAAATCTGAAATCTTAGGTTTCCAACGGAAGGTGGGGAACAAAAGAAATAAAGAGATTAAGGGTGTGGATGGAGTGATGAAGAAGGAAAGACGAAAAAAAAGAAAAGAGAGGGGGAGAAACAAAAGGGGATGATTGAGAGAGAGAGAGAGAGAGAGAGAGAGAGAGAGAGAGAGAGAGAGAGAGAGAGAGAGAGAGAGAGAGAGAGAGAGAGAGAGAGAGAGAGAGGGGATGGTTTGGATAGAGAAAAAGGGGGAGGAGACCGTATGAATGAAAGCAGGGGGTGGGGCCGCTTCTTGTACGTTAAAAGAGAGAGGGGAGGCGGTTTGAATCTTTTGGATATCTTAAAAGTCCATCAAAAGGTCCAATGATTTGTTGTGTCATCAAGGCATTTAAGTTGTGCCATCTGATCATCTGATTGAGCTTTCAATCTTGACCGTCGACGCCCTGTACAGGAACTTGTTAGCATATTTATTTGATTAAATAAAGCTGAAAACACATTTGAATTAGCCCATAATGATCTAAATGCAACCCGAATATGCTTATGGACATCCCTCATAATTTAGGTAATGTTCAAAACTAATAATAATGCAGATAATTGTAAAAAATAACATTAAGTGGTCGTAAAATTGAAATAAAAGCATAAAAATTGCTAATAAATTGTTTTCTAACAAATAAAAGTAAAGTGAATTTCTAGTGCATATCAGGTTGCATCAGGGGTTTTGCACCTTGTATCATGCATATCCAATTTGAAGATAAGTGCACGAAATCATTAAGGCATATTTCTGAAAATTTTATTGCAAAGGACCACACCCTATGACTATGGGGGGTTATCATATGGAACCAATCCACAAACTATGTCATATACAATACATGTAGATATACAAAAAATGGAAGTATTGATGTAGGCGAGGGAGGACCTACACTTGGTTTTGGGATGGATTTGGGGAAATATGGAATTAGGACAACCAGGGGTATTTTTGTCTTTTCAATATGTCCAGTATTTTTGATCATGACAAATTTAGTGGTGGTGAGGCTACTAGTGTTAGAAAGGATTGGTATGAATTTTAGGTCAATCGGATCACTGGATCTAAAGTTATGGTTGGATCCATGTGCACATTGATGCATGCTGAAAAATTGATTGCTGTTTTCAGCTGTGCATCGAAATCGATGCAGCTGATCGGAAAAATAATTAGTTTATTTTATTGCTCTTTAAATTATGAACAAGTTTCGTTTTTGTTTCATGTCGATCGGACGTGTGGATCAAAAGTTATGATTGTTTCTATTGTAGGCTAACTCAGATACGAGAGTTGTGTTCGTACCAACTTTGCTAATTGTATGCGCGGAAAAAAGATTCGGGTCGTCTTTATTAGAGCACACGAAGATTACAAGGCTGGGACCCCGGGACTTGGGGGTGGTGAGCCCGGTGCGGCGAAGATTTGATCAAGAGATTGTGGGAGAGATCCTCTGGAGGGTCCTTTTGATCTGCGTCTCCACGTTACTTCGTGCGAGAGCTCTGGAGGGGTTGCCCAGGACAGAGTTCTTTACAGGGTGAGGATTTCTTGAGAGGCTAAGGAGTTCTCGCCGTTGCTGTTGTCCCTTCCGTGCTTTGCGCTTTC
The DNA here is from genome assembly GCA_947650365.1 of Chamaelirium japonicum. NCBI lineage: Eukaryota > Viridiplantae > Streptophyta > Magnoliopsida > Liliales > Melanthiaceae > Chamaelirium > Chamaelirium japonicum. The sequence goes on along the minus strand of OX393549.1, from coordinate 62,555,207 downwards.
TCGGCTAGGGGATTTTTGGCTTCGCTCCTCGGTCTTCGTGTATCCCTCGGCTGTTGCTAGATCTCAGCGTCCTTGATCGTTGGTTCGCGGCGTCGATTGTGCTTTTGGCGTCGGCTTTGGCTTTGCTTTGGCGTGGCTTTGGCTTTGGCGCTTGCGCTTGAACGTAGACGGGTAGAGGCTTGTGATGCTTTAGTTTTTTCGAATTTCGTATCGTATCGGCTAGAACGTGCGTTGCTTTGCTTGTGATCGTCGTAATTGCTTGTCTTTGGCACGTGCGTTGCTCTGGCGCTGGCTTTACCGGTGCTTTTGCTTCGGCTTCTTCCGTTGGCTTTTGCTTTGCTTTGACTTGATCTTCTCCTTGAACGATGATGGCGACGTCTTCCGATTCTCTTTTATTCTTCCGGCTTTCTCGACTGTTGTGGCGTCGGCTTGACTTCTCTTCTTCTTCGGGTTTCTTTGGCGTGATCGAAGTTTGAAGGCTTGATGAAGACGACGGCGTGATGTCGCTTCGATTCTCTTCTCCGGGCTTTTGGGCTTGATCAGAGTTGAAGGCTTGATGAAGACGACGAGGTGATGCCGCTTCGATCTTCTTCTCCGGGCTTTTGGGCTTGATCGGAGTTGAAGGCTTCGTTTTGAAGGCGACGGGTGTAGCGCCGCTTTGGATGTCCTTCTCCAAGCTTTCTTCTTCGTGAATGGAGCGGACGTTGTTGAAGACGACGGGGTGATGCAGCTTCGATCTTCTTCTCCGGGCTTTTGAGCTTGATCGGAGTCGAAGGCTTGATGAAGACGACGGGGTGATGCCGCTTCGATCTTCTTTTCCGGCCTTTGCTTCTGGCGTCTTCGGAGTTGAAGGCTTCTTCTTCTCCGAGCTTTCTCCTTCTTGCACGGAGTTGAAGGGTTGATCTTCGTGTGCAAGGGTCTTCACGTTGATGAAGACTTTCAATGGACTAAGCCGATCCCCAAAGGGGTAGGCTTGCCCGAGACTCGTGAAGCCTTGGGTCGTTGAAGGCGAGTCTTCTCATTTGCAGAGCTTCCTTGCCTCTGGCTTCGACCTCTTGAGCCTTCCCCCTCCCCCTCTATTTATAGGTGAAGGGGAGTGGGAGAGATATGGGAAGATTTATTTGAATCCCTTGATTATCTCTCCCATAACTACCCAAGATTCATTCCCTCATTTATGGGAGAATAAACCTTTATTTATTTTCCTTTTCTAGCGAAGTAGTTATGGCCCAATCATTTTGAATTTTTATTTGAATCTTGTACATTAAATCGATGGCGACCCGGCTTCGTTTCTTGTCTGTCGGATCGAGGGATCGACATAGATCCACGTTTGTGTAGACGTCTACGCAACCTCCCCCCGTGCATGGCGGTTTTACTTTCCTTTTTCTTCCTTTTCTTTTCTTTTCTTTCCCTTTTCTTTCTTTCTTCTCTTTCCTTTCTTTTCTTTCCTTTTCTTTCTTTCCCTTGGCCGGCCGCTCCCTTCCCGCGGGAAGGGGGGCACGGTTTTCCAAGGGGGGCCGGGTGGGCCCCACTCGAGGACGGGCCCACCCGGCCTCTTCTTTGGCTTGGGTCGGGTCTGGTGGGCCCTGGTTTGTGTCGGGTTTGCCCTCGGGTCGGCGCACACAAGTCTGGTTTGGGTGCGATTAATTTTGTGTATCTACACTAATTAATAAAATAAATTGGCATCGTCGAATTGGTCTCATCAAGGGATGAGATTAAAAGGACTTTAAGTCGCAATCAATGGACGCGATTAAAGATCCTTCGGGATGGATGAATGGGATCAAAAGGAGGTCCAAGAGAACCCAAAAACCCTAACCCTAGCCGCGCCTCTCTCTCTTTCTCTTTCTTTCTCTCTCTTTCTCCATTCGTGCGTCCACCTCGGGATGCGTGCCCGTAGGAAGGTGCGGACGCCCCTCCCATCCGGTCCGTTCTCGTTCTCCCTTTCTCTCTTTTCTTTCCTTCTTTGGACGGGATAGATTCGGGGTCCCTTCGCTTGATCTAACAGCTTCTATGTGTCTTCTATGAAACCCTAATCTCATTAAAAGAGATTTTTGGGAGAAAAATCGCATATCTGAATTTTGGTGAAAGAAACCCTTATTTTCCTCGAGTGTTCTTCGCGGGATCGGGAAAACCTTCTTCGATGAATCTTCCTCGCCTCTTTGCCTCTTCTTCTGGATCATTGGCTTCGATCTCCCCGCCTGACTTCATCTCGTTTCTGGCTTCGATCACCGCTAGAAGGCTTCTACCTCATAGATCGTCATCAACTTGGCTTCGGATCTCCCTCTTCTCGGTCACACTCATCCTTCCGCCACTTCATCTCGAGCATCAGGCGTTCCTCGCACAGGCGGGCTTCGCCAATGTATTTCCTGGGCTACGTTCATCAGGTATCTTCTATCCCAAGGTAATCCTAGGCATAGAACACTATTTTCTTGACTCTACTGCCAATTTATTGCTTTCTTTTTGGATTCCCTGCTTGCTGTCCTCTCATTGCAGCAGTCCTATTTTGCCCCAAAAACTATCCCGGCTCCATGAAAAGTTAGATCCATCCATTGGGGGACTTATTTGATGTTTATGCCTATGTTTTGATCATCTTCTAGTTAATTTCAGCATATTTTACGTATCATATCTGATCTGAAATTGAATGTTAGCAAGGCCATCAATATTATTCGTGTGCTCTTTGAGTAGTGAACTTGCTTATATTCATTATAGGCTTGTTTAGTTACTAATTTATAAATTTCTGCACTTATGATATTGATGAGAACATTGTTGAAGTCCTCTTTAATATTTCATTTGCATCCATTCATTAATTTAGCAAGCTTGTCTGCATCACATACCTTGTAAAAAGTAAAAACAACAAGCTGAATTTTGTTCTTCACTAGGGTTTTGGCTTTTAGACTTTATAAGAACAGTAGCATGATATGAAATCAAGACAACTAATTTCTATAATAAAATAAGCCAAGCAATCATATTTTCATATAAAATAATAAGCCAAAACAGATCTACAAAGGGGCACAACGATTGGGGCAATATTTGGCGATATCCAAGGACTTTGTGGCTCATGAAAGGTATGATTGCGGATGGACTGCAAGGTTCTAAAAAGCGCTAGGCGCTAGTCTGGCGATGGGGGGCTGCCTAGCGCCTAGGCGGGACCTAGGGGGCGCCTAGGCGTTTTGCTTTTTTTAAAAATTATTTTAATTATTATTTTGATATTATATAATATATATATGTTTAAAAATTAATATAAGTTCAAGATTATCCCAAACCATTATTTTAAAGAACAAGTATATAACCATAATTCAAGAATGAGTGATTAACAAGAACAAAAGCAAACATGGTCCGCCTGGCCAGCTTGAGCCCGCCTAGACCGCCCGCCTTGCCTCGCTTAGACCGCCTAGGCAGCCGCCTTGCCCCGCCTAGCTCCGCCTAGGAGCTTGGCCGCTTTTCTGGAGCGTCTAGGGCCTAGGCGAGGCAGTGGGGAGCCGCCTAGTGCCTAGGCGGCCGCCTGGGCCGCTTTTTAGAACACTGATGGGCTGTGGAGAAGATAAAGAAAGGCGAATGTTGGATAAGTAAATAAAAATAGAAAAAACAAAATGAAAAGATATAGCATGGGTAAGATTCGCTGCGGATGCAAGGAATTATCACCAAATCCTCTCATGGAGTAAGGCCGATCGATGGAATTGTCGGATCCTTCGGAATCTTGAACCAAAGCCTCTTCTCGAGACGAAGTCTATGCGCCTCGAGCTGAGTCGAGGAATCTTCTCGAGCTGAAGTTGAGGAACAAGGAGGGGACGAAAGTCAATCCTAACGTCTCATGAGGTGGAACAAATTATCAAAATCCGATTTCTTTTCTTTGTTTCATCTTTTTTGTATGATTAGGGTTTTCTAAAGGAGGGCTTAGGTTAAAGGAAAAAGTGGAGCGAAGGGCTAGGATTACTGTTCACATGAACAGTAACCATGATTTTTTTTTTTGGGTTTAATCCTCTAATATGCCCAATAATCTCCACATCATCCCTGAATGTAAGTTATGTGCATCTGACCGTTATTGAGCTTTTAATCTTGACCGTCAGCTGCCTTGTAGAAACATGGTAGCTTATTTATTATTATTAAGAGCTGGAAACACATCCAAAAGATTCCGGAATGATCTGAAAAGCTCCCGAATGAGGTCGTGGTCGTAGTCAAGGCATTGACTACAAATGATAAATAAAGCTGATAAACGCCTAAAACAACAAATAATGGCCTGAAACTGAAATAAATATAAAACTGCTAATAGTTATGTTTCTTCAGCAAATAAAAGTCCTGATGCAGATCCGGCCTGCATCATATATACATGTGAATGTAATAAGCGATTGTACTTTCTCTCGAGAACTAAAGATAAACCAAGATTATTAATATAAGTGGAGCGTGGAAGCAGAGAGGCACTTGTTGGTAATATGTGTCCTGTACATGCCTTGGAGACATATTGAAATAGTAAAGCTGGCAATGCTGTATGGTTTAGAATGTTACGATTGAAGAGGTTCTAGCACTTAAAGCTCATGAAACGACGATGAGATTGATGGGATAATTATGGGATTCTATGAAAGATGGGTTATAAACTTAATACTTTGGAGGAAGCACAAGAATGGTATCATTTGACAAGAGATGAAGAAACAACATTGATGGTATTAGAATGCGCAAGAATATCTGAGAATACTTTGGTTAAGAGGGGTTTGGATTGTGTAGAAGTCTCGAGGAGGGGAAGAGCGAAGACAACACGAATGGAAGTTATTAGAAAGATTTGAAAACTTGTGTCAATAGAGTATGTAACCTTTATTGGAATGAATTATGATTCATGTAGCCAATAACATATAAGAGGGATACAAATTGTTGGTTGTAGTTGAGGTTATGATGCTTCATGAAAAAGAAAACACTACTTTCTGATTCTATATCATATGTTGGTGTTGAATGCTTAAAGTATTTTGGACCAATGGGGAAAAATTTTCTTGGTACCACAGTTTTTTTCCATCTCCTTAGTGGACTATGTTTATCATCCTATATTTTATCCAAAATGCACATATATAATGATCAATGATTGATGATCTTACAATTTGCCTTGCTCTTATTATGTTTGTTGGATGGTCATCTTATTTTACCATGTTTCCTGTAATTTTTTTAATTTAATTGTTTCTTCATTCAGCACCTTATGAGCCACAATAGAAGGGTTTTTCATGGTCTGATATCTTAATTATTTATGAGTTAATTACTTGCGGAATTGATCTTCTCTTCTTTCGGCCTAGATACATCTACAGTTATCAATGTTTAGCGATCTTACATTTTATCTTGATCTTATTATGTTTGTTTGATAATCATTTTATTTTATGCATGTTTCCTAGTATTTTTTAAATTTAATTGTTCCTTCATTTAGCACCATATGAGCCACAATGAGAATGTTTTTTCATAGTCTGACATCTTGATTTATTAGGATTTAATATCTTACAAAATGAACTTTTATTCTTTAGGCCTAACTCCTAACAAATTTATATCTGGAAAGCTGGATATTATGAAATTAATTTATTTAATACTGACAGTTCAAGTTAATTAGCAGGAGGCACATTGTTGTAGTCAGTGGGGTCATGATTTTCGTCCTGACTATAAAAGTCTAGGTATCTTGAAGATTCAATTCCCTAATGTTCCCATGATCGCCTTAACAGTAAGTGCCTATATACCCAAATTACTTTTGAATGGAGAATTTTGGATAATGGCTAGATTCTTGATTTTCAAATTCCATTGTACAGGCAACTGCTACTTATAAGGTTCAATCAGATCTGATGGAGATGCTGCATATTCCCAGATGCATTAAGTTTGTCAGCACTGTTAACAGGCCCAATTTATTTTATGCGGTATACTTATTTTACTGATTAGTATATGTTGTTTGTATCAAAGATTAAATGTCGAATATCTTATAATTAATTTGATCACAGGTACATGAAAAATCATCAGTTGGGAAGACGGTCATTGATGAAATTGCAGATTTGATACGAGGGTCTTATTCTAATAATGAGTCTGGGATAGTTTATTGCTTCTCTAGGAAGGAGTGTGAGCAGGTTTATGGAATGGACCATATATCTGAGCTATTGCAGTTTATAATTATATATATATTGAATTCCTTCTTCGGTCTCGTTTTTTTTTCATAGCAAACAAATGCATGCATGTAGCTTTCACATTCTAAATCCAAGCTTCGCTATTTCATGTTTTTAACTGATCTACATATCTTACGCAAGATAGTTGTGCTGGTCGGTTATGTACTTGCCAGTTGCCACAGCCAGCTCATGACACCCATCTCTTTGGCATTTACTTTTCACCAATTCTTTTCTTCATACAAAATATCTAAAGCACACCGGTTGAATGGTTAGTCAGCATGTATGATCCTATCTTCTTCGAATCAAATCATGCATGCCTGGCTAACTAGTCTTATGACTCTTATCTAAGGCCATCTGATTAATCAGAGCAACTTCGGTCCTTTTTAATTTATTTCAGTCGAAAATCCTTAGGTCCTCTTGTCATATCTTCACTCTTTGAACTTAGATTCGAACCTAGCTTACATGGTTTATACCTCGTGAATTTTCGACTTACTGTGCCATCTTATTTGGTTATCAATCACTATAATCCTCTATTGGTGGACTATATATTTCCTTGTATTTAATTATGTTTAGTGCTCTATATGTCAATGTTCTAAAAAGCGCTAGACGCTAGTTGGGCAGTGGGGGGCCTTCTAGCACCTAGGCCACCTAGGCGTTTTGGTTTTTTTAATTTTTAATTATTATTTTGATATTATATATAATATATATGTTTTTAAATTACTATAAATTAAAGATTATCACAACCATTATTTTAAAGATCATGTATCATTTACATAACCATAAGCTCAAGATTAACAATAACAAAAGCAAGCATGGTATTATGAGATAATATCATAATATCCATGATTTTAGTACAATCCAAACCATAAATTCAAGATTATCAATAATAGAATAACATCTATACACGTTCTAGCACCTAAGTCCTCCCAGGCGGTCGCCTAACCCCGTCTGGACCCGATTGGGCCCACCTAGCCCTGCCTAGCGGCCTGGAACGCTTTTCTGCATCGCCTAGGGGCTAGGCTGGGCTGTGGGGGGCCTTCTAGCGCCTAGGTGGCCGCCAAGATCACTTTTTAGAACACTGCTATATGTTGAGCAGCATCTTATGCAGCCTGACTCAATACAAGCTTTCTTGGATGGCTGGATCAACTATGTCGTGCTGCAACTGCCAAGCCACCTCCCAAATTATCTATATCCCTTGATAATAGCTTCACATATCAAATGCACGAATAATGTCCTGCCCACGGTTACCAATCGATGTGATATATTTCCAAAAGACAATTATTAATAGGACATAACGTGAAATTCAATTTGCAAATTCACAAATAATGAGCAAAAACAAGGCTAATCAATTTGCAATTTAGTATAGCATACTTGCAATTCAGATTGGCCTTGGTTATGCCGAGGGAAAGATTTAGAGACAAGAAAAATGATCTATATATGGTTTTTATTGACTTAGAGAGACTTATGATAGAGTATCACAAGAAGTAATTTGGTGGAATTTAAGAAGGAAAGGGGCGTCTCCAAGTTATATTGAAGTGATTGAAGACATGTATGAGGGAGCAATTACTACCGTCAGAACTCAGAAGTAACTGTGGCGACACAAATGAAATTGCAGTAACTGTGAGACTCCACCAAGGGTTAGCTTTAAGTCCATTTCTTTTTTACTCTTATCATTGATGAACTCACTGCTAATTAAGGTTTTGAGTTTCGGCCAAAATCGATCCGTTTTGGATCAATTTCTGTCGGAACCGGTCCCGAAACTCTCTAGGTTTCGGGTTTCGAAACTCAACACTCAGAAAAACAGGACTGAGCTCAGGATAAGGTGTTTTTCAACAGCACAACTTGACATCCATATTTACATAAAAAATGATCTTTATGTTCTCCATTTACTTTAAGTTATTTTATGTAAATAGGCACATACCTCCCCATTTGGGTTCAATAAAAATATTAGAAAAATCAAAATCGAAAGAAATCAAAATGTAATTTTCCAGTTCCTATACAAAATCAGACTCTACAATTTTTTGCTAAAAAAGAAAGTTTGGTGGAACAAAAACCTCAAAGTATTGACCGGAAAAAATATAAAAAATCTAAAAGTATAAGATCAACTTAAAAATCCAAAGACTAGTAAAATATTTTGAATCTACAAAATAATTCTTCCACAAGAACTATTTTTTACACCAGACTTAGCCAAATTTAGAATCACAATTTTACAGCTTTTTACCAAAAAGTTGGGGTAAATCAAAAGCCATACTCTTTTGAAAACAAGACCAATATGAAGTGGGTACCGGATGTAAATATTTAAAATTATTTTTAAATTTTTTGAAAATCGAAACCGAAACCACAAAAACTTCGATACGAAACTCGTAAACCGAAACTGATGATACAATGGTAGTCTATGAGACTGAAACTGCAAACCTTGCTGCTTATATTCAAGAAGAAGTTCTGTGGTGTTTGCTATTTGTAGATGATACAATGGTAGTCTATGAGACAAGGATAGTTTTAAATGCTAAATTGAAATTTTGCAGGAGACTTTGGAAGATAAGGGCTCAAAAATAAGTCGAGCTAAAACGCAATATATGAAGTGCAATTTTAATGCAAATAATGATGCTATTGAAGCCCATTTCTTTATTGATGGCCAAGAAGTATAACAATATAATTGTTTTCAGTATTTTGGATCTGTCATACATAAGAATGGAGAGATAATTGATATATCCAATAGGATTAGAGTTGGTTGGATGAAGTGGAGAGGGCCCTCAGGAGTTTGTAGTGTTATGTGATTGACACATGCCTTTAAGATTTAAGGGTAAATTTTTCAAGACAACAATATGACTCACAATGTTATATGGTTTAGTAAGAGCTCAAGCTCATAAGATGAGTAGGATGAGGATTTTGAGGTGGATGTGCGAAAAAACTAAGATGGAAAGAGTGAGTAATGAGTATATTAGAGAAAGTATTGGAATGACACTGATTGATGACAAGATAATGAAGAATATATTAAGATGGTTTGTGCATGTACAACGTAGAGCATAGGCAACCTCGATAAGGAGAGAGTCCCAAATTAGTGTGGAAGGTCCAAGGAGGAGGGGAAGACCTAGAATAACATGATGGAAGTTGTTAGATAGACAAGGAAAAACTTTCACCGACAACATATATAGCCCTGAATAGAAATGAATGACGAAGAATGATTCATAAAGCCGACTCCAAGTAGATGGACATGGCTTGATGGTTATGGTTATGATTATACTTACATTGAAAGTAGTAAACTAGTGATCAACAAGACAATTACAATCAACAATAGCAGCATTATAAGTCCACAAAAACTTGTAATTACTGAAAAGGAATCTTCTAGGAGGCGACTTGTCAAAGCTTTGTTATGGTCCAAAAACACAAAAGGGGTAGATGGGAATAGGAAAAAGGGACGATAGTTGATGCAAATGCATAGATCTCAGATTATATTTGATTATAGCTACACGAAAATGTGGATATGAAAGGGAAGATCATAATATTCAGCAGATAAGCTAAAATTAAGCCAAATATGAAAATAAAAGGGAATATTTATTCACCAAAGAGACTAATCAAATCCCATTACAACCGGGCTCCTTATATAGTATATGTTTTTTCTTCTCCAAGAAACATTAATAATTTAAAGTCCAAAAAAAAGAAAGAAAAGAAAAGAAAATATTCGAACTAATACATTTCTTTTTTAGGGTTAATGTGTGTTAGGTCCTTGCAGCAGATCCTCTGATAGCAAAAGAGTAGAAAACATTGGGGTTTAGTGAAAAGTCCATGTGGTTGAACTTTGGTTTGCACGAGATCCTTCTACCACGTGCAAGTTATACCAATTTTTTTTAAATGCCCCGATTTTACCCCTACATGTTCTCTTCTCTCTAAATCCTGATGGGAGCCACCATCGGAGGTGGGGCTCCGGCCGGTGTATCGCACCCTAGCCAACGACTGGTGAGGGAAAAGGAGTTGAGGCTCCGGCCGGTGCATCGCACCCAAGTCCAATGACAGCCACCACTGACTGGTGCGTCGCAGCCCAGCCCAAAGGCAGCCACTACCGATGAGGACGGAGGAGGAAGAGGTGGAGGTGAGAGGAGGATGTGGGGCTCTGATCAGTGCATCGTATCCCAGCCCGACGGTAGCCACTGCTAGTGAGGAGGGAGAAGGAGATGGGAGGAGGAAGTGGGGCTCCGGCCAGTGGATCACACCCTAGCCCGATGGCAACAGCCATCGTGCATTGGACCCCAGCCCGACGACAGCCACCACCAATGAGGAGGGAGGAGGAGGTGGGGGGAGGAGGATCGACAGAATTTTGGGAGGGGTTGAAGGCTCAACATCAATGGTAGAAATTGTAAATTTGATGAAAATCGGTTGGCTTTGTTATCCTTATATATTTTTTTGAACGAGAGAATTTCGAGAGGGGCTGGAGCTCAAACCAATAGTTTGTTAGTCCTTTAGCTCAAATCGATCTCGTGTTAGGGACCTAAGCCACATTACCCCTTCTTTTTATGCCCTCTATATGCTAGAAAGAGCAGGGGAGCCTCCAATCTGTAGGGCATACCTACATAGAAGAAGAAGAAGAAGAAGAAGAAGAAGAAGGGGGGGGGGGGGGGGGTGACAGACTCCTCCCATTCCTTTCTTGATCTTAATTATTGTATATCCTGAAAATAGGATATGATCTAATTTTATAGCCACATGACACGACCCTCTTTCTTATCCATGATTCATATAAAGGGGAAACAAAGGCGAGTTTCCCTTTCTCCTTTCTTGTATGTTCAGTTGCATATAAGGTTCTAAAAAGTACTAGGCACTAGTCGGGCGGTGGGGGCCGCCTAGCGCCTAGGTGGCGCCTAGGCGTTTTGCCTTTTTTTTAAATTATTTTAATTATTATTTTGATATTATATAATATATATATGTTTAAAAATTAGTATAAGTTCAAGATTATCCCAAACCATTATTTTAAAGAACAAGTATATAACCATAATTCAAGATTGAGTGATTAATAAGAACAAAAGCAAACATGGTCCGCCTGACTAGTCTTAGCCCGCTTGGCCAGCCTCAGCCCGTCTGGTCCGCTTGAGCCCGCCTTGCCCCAAGTAGCTCCGCTTGGGAGCTTGGCCGCTTTTCTAGAGCGCCTAGGGCCTAGGCTAGGCGGTGGGGGGCTGCCTAGCGTCTAGGCAAGCCGCTTTTTAGAACACTGGTTGCATACAACATGTTCGTTGATTCCTGCCAAAAAAAAACATGTCCGTTGATATTCTCAATTTTCTAAAACTTCCTAAAACTCTTAAAATTAAATAAACCCCTCCAAAATTAAATAAAGGACCCTAGCTCACTAATCTTTCTAACAAAAATCTCTAATTGGCTGGAATAAAGTAAAAGTAATTCTTAAAATTTCTAAATTGATATGCTGGCCTTAGCTTTTTTTAAAAGGTTGATCTCATGGTTGTTGATTCACGTTAACGTTTTGTTGCTCATGCATCATTTAACCCTAGGTTGGAGAATTATTTCATTGATTTTTTGTAACATGGTTCATCTTTTGCATCTGTTAATGGATCCTAATTAATTGTTGATGAATTACGATGCTTGTCCTCCATTCAATGGCTTCTTTATATCATTGTGATAATGGCTCCAGATCTCCTTTGTTGTAGCATAAAAACCTTTTGGCAAAAGGAAAATTTTGGCTTTTAATTGTTGCAATCAAAGAGATGTGAATCCATCATTAATTGCGACCAACAATTCAGGTGATGATTGTTTCTCCACCGTTGGATCCAGAATATTGTGGTCTATTATCCAAAATATTATGTTGTCTATTAATCATCTAGATCCATATCAGTAATCCATATTCACACTAGATCGATGATCAATGGATCCACATCTACTTGTTCATTTTCGGGGGCACACCCACAAATTTCTCCTTGGAATCCTCCTTGGGTACTTGTAAAGTAATGATGGCGAACTCCAATGAATGATCGGTAGTTTCCCCCCTTGAATGATCACAGAGAAAATTTCATGTCATTTTAGAAATACTTTTCAGAGCATCCAAAGGATTAGAATTGTAATTGATGTTGGGTTCGATGGTCTATTCTGCCGTGAGGTCAAAACGCAGGAATTGTAGCTCTCATTAGATGCATTCTAAATGATTCTCAAGGGAGAAAAATGCACCTCGTGCATGTGCCTCAACAAATTGATTTCAAATCTCAGATACACAATTATGTCTCTGATACATTCGATTGACCATTGGCATCCATTGAGTCATTGGCCACTTCTGCCTGGAAAGACTTCAAATCGGTAAAACGAGCTCGTATAACACACTCTAATGCCAATATCTTGAGTCTTGTGTGTATATCTGGTATTAGGTCTAGTCATAGACTCATAGCAACTTGTAGATGAGAGAATAGGGAAAAGAATATCATAATATCCAATAAATAGAGTAAAAGCCTTAGATAAAGGCTGAAAATAAAATGGAATTTTTATACAATTAAATGAATAATCAATTTCATTAGACCCTTCGTTGTATAATATAAGTTCCCTTCTTTTCCACTAAAAATAGAAAGTATAAGCAGTCCCGCTTTTGTTCTCATTTTGGCCCACTTGATGAGTATGCTTTTGTGGAAAGAATTTTTCAGAACCACCCTTTGAGAAGTTGATGCAGGCACCAATAAGGCACACTACAATCCTGAACCCTTTTAGGGTTTTCTTCGGTCAATGTCTAGGGTTTATTTATCAATATAGCGACGTATAGATCAAAAGGACAGCAACCAGAAGTTATCTTATGCAGTTCTAAAGTTTATGCAATCAACATAAAGCAGGGTTAAAACTTAAAACAATTAAAGAGCGCAATACTATCACAAAAAACTGATTTCAGCACATAATAGGGTCAATCGCAGCAATAGATATGTAAATTGAACAATAGGCATGCAACATATTTTCACTAAAATAGGTTACGAATGCTTGCTAGGGTTACCGACAGACGATATATGGCGAATCTAATAAATAGGCAAAGTTATGGCTTCAACTAGCGATGAAAAGGATGATGACGGCTGCGATGCGGAGCGGAGGCAATGGAAACTAATGAAAACGAAGCGGATGCGATGGGAAAATAAAGGAAAAGGAAAGATACTGCCTGGGGTTTCCCGCCGTGGGTCGATTGCAAGGATGCGCCGACGATCCTGCACACGGAGCAAGGCCGGACGTCGGGAGAAGCCGGAACCTTCGGAAAACGAAGCCCAAAGCCTTCACGAGGCGAAGTCGTGGAATCGGCGAGGATCGGGGACACGAGTCTCGCCCGGTAGCACTCACGAAGAGGCACGAATTTCAGCAACTATCAAAAATCTCAAATCTCCTTCAATCTTCCCCTTTTTGTAGAACTAGGGTTTCTTTTTGGATGGCCAAGATCAAAAGGAAATCAAGGGGGAATGGTGGGGATGCAATGGGCCAAAAAAGGAAAGGAAAAGAGAGAGAAATAAGGGGAAAAGAGAGAGAGAAGTTAGGGGACGGAAGAGGGGGCGGATTGGCTCGGTTTCCGCACGGGCAAGGGACGGAAAAGCCCTAATTGAAGCCCACATAGCCCTAATTGAAGCCCAATTGATGCCACATCATCAAATTTAAGTTATTTTGCTATCTAATCGTCGGTTTCGAGACATAATCTCGTCCGTCGGTACCCTGCAAACACACGCACCCATAATTTTATTAATATCATGCTGAAACTCACCCGAGAAGACCCGGATTCAATCCGAAAAGCCCTCGGATGAGATCATGGACATCCCCCATGAACTGGGCAAGAACACAAATAAAACTAAATGCTGAAATAAGGCCAAAAACATGATAAATGGCCAAAAACTGAAATAAACGACTAATAAATCCCAAACGGCTAATGTCATCCAAACATAAAATAAAAACGACTGAAATAAACGGTCTCTGGGGATGACTGAAGATGCGGCGACGAACTAAAGGTGCTGATCAGGTCTGCATCAATCGCTTCCGCTGCGAAAAACTCGTCCTCGAGTTTACGCCGGAAGACATCGCCGGTAGCAGGAGGGAGACCACCACCGTGGGAACGTCGCTGTGTCTGGATCTGATGATGAATTCCCAACAAGTGATGTCTCGGGCAGTCAACAACCTCTGGGCCCCTCGCGAAGAGAGTGCTGACGTCGAGCGATGGCCGGAAGCTACTGAAGTACATAAACAGAAGCACACGAGCGGTAGGTGGTCGGTCAGTCCCGACAAAGTCAAAGCGCGTAAGTGGCTCCACTGGCTGAAACTCCCCAACTGGCTCTGACTGTAGCTGTGATGGAAGCTCCGCGGAAGTCGAAGGCTCCATGGGTGTCTCTGCTGTAGGTAGGACTGCAGGAGGAGGTGTCTCCTCTGTAAGCTCTGTGAAAGGCAGGAGAAGCCTCTCTATAGTCATTACCGGAGGAAGGGGCTCCTCTGTAGGCACTGCTGAAGGTGGACGGAACTCCCCTGGAGTCACTGAAGGAGGAGGTGGCACCTCTGTAGGCACTGCTGAAGGTGGACGGAACTCCCCTGGAGTTACTGAAGGAGGAGGTGGCACCTCTGTAGGCACTGGAGAAGGTGGAAGAAGCTCCTCTGGAGTCGCTGACGGAAGAGGTGGCTCCTCCGTAGGCATCGGACGAGGAAGCTCCACAGGGGGTGGATGCTCCTCAGGTGGTGCCGCTGGTGGAACCGGGTGCCCCACAGGAGGTGGAGGCTCTGCTGGAGGTGGTGGCCTGCTGTATCTGGCAAGCCTCTGGTTCTGCTTCTCTCTCCATGCCAACTCATCCTCAATTTCGTCAAGTAAGAGCTGGGTTTCAATATAGCGGAATTTCAAGGATGGCACTGAAGGACTCCGTAAAATCCATTGAACAAAAGGCTTGGAAGATAGATCTAGGTCATGGGCTCGATCTCGAATCAAAGAGGAGTAGCGATGTTCCATCGAAGATCTCGGAAAAAGGGTAGGACATGGCCCAAAAGATTTATATAGTTTGACAAATTGTTTATAGGTGTGGGTATCTAGTGGGTCAAGCGAATAATGATGGGATCGGACGCGATGATAGGACATGGCGTCAGATTGCTCTATGTAAACACGATGCACTCCTAACGCTAGATGTAAACCTAACAATAGATGTAAATCAAGCACGCAAGATGATGACCTATGCAAAATCAGCAAAGATGAAGATGGGCGTTTGCTGAAATTCAGCACTCAAAAGAAACCCGAACAGGTTCTTTCGAGCTCTGATACCAACTTGATGCAGGCACCAATAAGGCACACTACAATCCTGAACCCTTTTAGGGTTTTCTTCGGTCAATGTCTAGGGTTTATTTATCAATATAGCGACGTATAGATCAAAAGGACAGCAACCAGAAGTTATCTTATGCAGTTCTAAAGTTTATGCAATCAACATAAAGCAGGGTTAAAACTTAAAACAATTAAAGAGCGCAATACTATCACAAAAAACTGATTTCAGCACATAATAGGGTCAATCGCGGCAATAGATATGTAAATTGAACAATAGGCATGCAACAGATTTTCACTAAAATAGGTTACGAATGCTTGCTAGGGTTACCGACAGACGATATATGGCGAATCTAATAAATAGGCAAAGTTATGGCTTCAACTAGCGATGAAAAGGATGATGACGGCTGCGATGCGGAGCGGAGGCAATGGAAACTAATGAAAACGAAGCGGATGCGATGGGAAAATAAAGGAAAAGGAAAGATACTGCCTGGGGTTTCCCGCCGTGGGTCGATTGCAAGGATGCGCCGACGATCCTGCACACGGAGCAAGGCCGGACGTCGGGAGAAGCCGGAACCTTCGGAAAACGAAGCCCAAAGCCTTCACGAGGCGAAGTCGTGGAATCGGCGAGGATCGGGGACACGAGTCTCGCCCGGTAGCACTCACGAAGAGGCACGAATTTCAGCAACTATCAAAAATCTCAAATCTCCTTCAATCTTCCCCTTTTTGTAGAACTAGGGTTTCTTTTTGGATGGCCAAGATCAAAAGGAAATCAAGGGGGAATGGTGGGGATGCAATGGGCCAAAAAAGGAAAGGAAAAGAGAGAGAAATAAGGGGAAAAGAGAGAGAGAAGTTAGGGGACGGAAGAGGGGGCGGATTGGCTCGGTTTCCGCACGGGCAAGGGACGGAAAAGCCCTAATTGAAGCCCACATAGCCCTAATTGAAGCCCAATTGATGCCACATCATCAAATTTAAGTTATTTTGCTATCTAATCGTCGGTTTCGAGACATAATCTCGTCCGTCGGTACCCTGCAAACACACGCACCCATAATTTTATTAATATCATGCTGAAACTCACCCGAGAAGACCCGGATTCAATCCGAAAAGCCCTCGGATGAGATCATGGACATCCCCCATGAACTGGGCAAGAACACAAATAAAACTAAATGCTGAAATAAGGCCAAAAACATGATAAATGGCCAAAAACTGAAATAAACGACTAATAAATCCCAAACGGCTAATGTCATCCAAACATAAAATAAAAACGACTGAAATAAACGGTCTCTGGGGATGACTGAAGATGCGGCGACGAACTAAAGGTGCTGATCAGGTCTGCATCAGAAGTGTTATTGCCTCCTCAATGTAGAAAAGTTTCATCGTGATTGATGTCATCATGAACTACTTCCGTCTTATGGAGAATGATCAGATTTTCAAAACTCGGCGCTTCCGCGAATTCTTCAGCTTTTGGACCTTCATGCTGGACTTGCAGTGTAACATCCGCCCCAAACACACAAGATTTTGTCCGCTCTGCCCGTGCCCGCACGAGAACTTCCCAGGGAGGTCACCCATCCTGGTACTGCTCTCGCCCGAGCACGCTTAACTACGGAGTTCTTACGAAATCCGTAGCGGCGCACGGTTTTAAAACGCGTCTTCTATGTTTGGGAGGGGAAATTATATAAGTAGCTCAAGATCTCCTTCTCTCCAAGCGATGTGGGGCTAACTCATGGCCTTGTACACCTCACCTCACCTCACCTCACCTCATCCATCTTGGCATTCCCGCCTCAGGAGTCTTGGCTCTTGGCTATTGGCCTATTGGATCTTGGTCTTCACAATCCACCCCCCTTAGGGCTACACGTCCTTGTGTAGGGTTAGACCCCCCCATAGCGAGGAGAACCGGCTCTGATACCAGCTGTCACGCCCCAGAAATCTGAAGACCGATCCCTGGGGTGTGAGGTGAGAAAAGGATGGGATTTTGGGTCTGGTCAATTGATTACACCAATTTGGGTTCTCACAAGGCTTCTTCTACGCTCTCTAATATGAAAAACAAGGAGGAGGGAGAAACAAGAGGGAAATCTTTTAAATTTGATTTATCGAAAACATTTTCATTAAAAAGCAAAGAAAGAGAAATGTCAATAGAGAGAAGACATTATCTAGTAAGGCTCGACCTTCAAAAGTCATATCCTCTCAGTATGAGTGACCTATCAGTGCCACTACATGCTGACAGGAGTCTATCTGAGGGAGCACGAGGCTCAAGCCTCCTACGGCTAGCCAAGTGGTCTCATCCACGCCCTAACACTCAAGTGCACTAGTCTAGGGTTCCTATCTACAAGGTTAATCAATTTAGTCATTTATATATACTTATATTTTCATCATGATCTATCCATTGCTTAGCGGCCTTCGTGCCAACTCAGCCAACCCCGGAAGTCGAGCCATGTGAACAACCTCAGGGCATCGACGGTTGTCGATATACCCTTTGACCGTGAACTTAGCCTTTAGCCTTGCCCTCCCTTGTTTCGTGTGCGAACCCATCGCGCCGTTGCGCACGGTGTCATGAGCCGCCATGTCGGTCATCGATTCCCACTGTCATAGTGGCTATTACCCCCTCTATGTCAACCCTACCCATTTCGGGACATGACCGGACGAGGCATGGTACTTAATTTTGATTATAAATATGTATGTCGATCAAGCCCCTTGAGCCCGCACTCGTGGTTAGCGGGCCCGATCTTATCGGGTCGTGCATGCCTCAGGATTGATAGTACCGATGCGGTGTCGATAGAGTGGCCATGGGGTAACTTGTGTAGTCGTTGCGCACGAGATTAATTCCATAGTGGCAATGCGCTATTTAGCGCCCTAGGCTGGCTACTAGTGTGATTCTTGTGCAAACACGACTTTTGACAAATCAAGCCCGACCATGATCGGCTTTGCCGATTTCGCCAATCGACCGACGCGGTCACGACCGTTTGGCCGGATTAGTACTATTGGACCCTAGTGTGACTCTTGGCGTCAGCAATGCCAACTAACCAATATGGTACCTTGGGTGCATCGTTCTGCGTGCCAGTAGACCGGCGTCCGATGACACCTAGACTTCTTGACTCGGCCAACTCGGCCCTAAAATCGTATTACTCGGTATCAAGCATTAACCATGGGTCCGATGTGTGTGAATTTGGCAGTGCGTAACCGGGACAATCCAGCCATAGATGGAGCAGAGACAGATCGAGAACAGTTAACAGGAGTTTGTGCGTGATCGACAACCAGGTGACATCTACTTCCCTTTCCGTGGTCTTTGATAGTGGAAAATGAGAACAACTAGGGTAGGTGTCCATGGTACTGCATGCGGGTCCCACCGGGCATCGCCGCATGTGGTCACGCGGACCCCTCCTTGCATGTGAAGTCGCGAGTCCAGCGACGCATGCTTCAATAAAATAATCATGCTTTATAATATTAATAAAATAATCATAATTATTGCATGGACACCGTAATTAGGTATTTCCCTTAAATTAAAATGTAATTTGATTAAATAATAATTATCGGGTCCACCCTCCTGAGTGGAGTGTGGAGACCTAGGCACACGGGAATACGGGCGAGAGTAATTTAGGCTTATTGTGATGCATGGGTTGCTAGAGCAGTGCGGGACCAGGGTTAAAACGTTGTAAATCATTGATTAACGCATGTACCCTTTTTATCTGTCTCGGTATATATTTAAAAGTAGTTATTCACTGTGTTGAGTTTTTGGTACTTTATTAAAATAATAGAATATGATAATCTAATTGTGGAAAAATTGGACCCCGTGCGCGCAAGGGCCGTGAACCACCCTGCGCGCACAGCTGAAGATCAGTAGGTTAGGGGTCACGGGCAGGGATTGTGGTAAAGCCAATAGGTGGTGCCCTCGAAGAGGGATTGGCCTAGCAATCCTGTCCCGGGGTAGTTGAAGCCCCCAAGGAAAGCAAGTTGGGCGGTAGAGCTCCACCGTGAAAGACGGGAAACCCCTTATGATCATATGGGTGACTTTGTGCATGGTGTTGGAGTATGCGCGGCGAGAGAGTTGGCCCTCTACATCGAAATAAAAGGCCCTATAGTAATGCCCGACCGGGGGCAGGATGAACAAAATATCCGGGGTTCACATTAGGATAGATATTTTATATGGTTACTAGTTAACAAGTATGGAATCTTAATGTTGAATTATGAAATTTTGGAGCATTGGCAATCTGGTAACATTCAGATGATCTTTTTGTTTAAATAGTTTACTGTAAAATATTGAGTGAACTTTATGTTAGACAATCTAGTGACAGTAGGTATTGCATGAGAATATAGACTGCTGGTAGGATTAGGGTATTAATCTGTAAATATTATATTATGTAATAGTATTGCTAAATTTAATTCAATTAGCTCGGTTGTCTCATAGTATTAAAGGCTACTAGGATGTCACTAGCCATTAATTTGGCTAATCTCCCAATTTCCTATTGGGGGCTACTCTTTCCCACGAGTAGGCTCTTATGCAGGTTTTAGAGGCTCAGGACCGGAGTAGCGGTGGTAGTCCAGAGGCAGAGTTGGAGTCTTAGCTTGTCTTTCTTTTTAGTATGTCAACTCTTTCATTCGATGTAATTGACCTGGATTGGAAATAGAGTTTATAAGTTCTTTAGTCTAGTGCTCTGAGTTTGTTAGTAGTAATGTGCCAGCTGAATTTTTGGGTAAGTCTCTCCTCAAGGCTCCAAGCCTAGGATAGCTCACAATAAAATATAAATCTTAAAGTGACTTAATTGACTAGTCCTATAGATAGGATCTCTAAACCAGTGCCCGAGTGCTAGAGAGTGGGCGAGGCTACTCGGCTCGCCATTAGAGGCTGAGTCTCGTGCTCCCTTAAGAGGGACTTCTGTCAGCATGTGGGGCACTAGCAGGCCGCACATGCTGAGAGGATAGCCCGGTTGAAGGTCGAGCGTGGTCATCTTTATCAAAAAAAAAAATTAGCTCTCGGTTTCCTCTTAATAAAATATTTTTAAAAATCAAATTTTAAAATACTCTGTTTTCTCCCTCATCATTCTTCTTCAGTTAAGAGAGAATCGCAACCCTGTGAGAAACCCTAATTGGTGTAGTTAGTTGACCAAACCCTAAAACCCTTGGTTTTTCTTCAACTCACACCCCAGGGATCGGTTCCAGATTTCTGGGGCGTGACATGCAGTTTGATAGATTCAACTCAACCCTAGATATTCAGATAGAAAAAGAAACATGAGATACATGTTCATTTTTAGTACATTCCTCTCGATTTTCGACTTCAACAACAGGGAAGGGACTTCATCTTCTTCAGTGTGTCTTCAAATTTCATGGGTTTCATGTTTATGACTTACTAATTGAATTAAAAGGATTTGATATGGATTCTGCATAATAAAATATCACAATCGTAAATCCAAGGTCTCCCTAGAAGGATACTGTTGACCTTCATTAGGATGATGTTGCGCCGGTTTGCATCTTCTAAGCACCAACTTACCTCCATACCGCTGCTTTCCTCAATGAAAGGTCTCAAAAGATCGAAGGCCCATCCAAGGAAAGTCCCACGATCAAAACATGGGCATGCCATGCCTGTTTTCATAAAAGAAAGTCGACAGAAGGGCATCAGAATGGACCGAGACATTGGATAAACGAGATTTTACTGGTGGAAATACAATTTTACAAGTGCATTGACTTATCATGTGTAATGTGCCGGATCTTTTGCACTGTTGAAAATTAATTTTCTCATGATTGATTATTTTGTACTTGTGTCAATGAATGTATCATGTCATGACATATCAGTTTGTAGTTCCTGATCTTACAAAGTTAAATTCATAATAACTTCCATTGGACTGGTCGAATAGGTTGCAAAGGAATTGCGCCAACGTGGAATTTCAGCTGATTATTATCATGCAGATATGGATGTAGGCACTCGTGAAAATGTTCATCTGCGGTAAGTTAATTTTCAGAAAAAAATATTATCATGTTTCCTAAAAAAAAAAAAAAAAAAATCATCATGACAGCTACTTATATTGTCTATAGGATTCTCCCTTTTCAGTCTTTATTTAGATTTGACTTCAGAGGAGGGCAGGGAGTGTGGATATTGAATGAATGTGGAGAAGGGTGACTAGCATGTGGAAATTAAGCCCTAGGCCTTTTCTTATTAGTGACATGGAGTTATAACAGCAGCAGTAGTAGGGGGAGAGTAATGATAATAATAAAGGGGAAGACCAAGGATTTTTAGATAGAAATAAGGCTAAGATGGTGACCAAACATTGCCAACAAAGAGGACATTCTCTCCATCAGAAATACCGTACACAGATAAGAGGTATCACATGGATATTACAAGTTACAACTATAATCTTGGCTATATTGTTATTTCAAATTTTGTTTTTCAAGGTTACTTATTTTTATATAACTTGTACTTCTACGTTGATTTGACAAGTCAAAAGATCAGACCAGCTGCTGAGGTTCTCGATTAAAACTATTTTGAACTATGCTCGTACAATGATATAGCACATCAATCACAGTGGTGTGAATATGGTGCAAAATATTGATGATTACATTATCTTTCAAAGTTTCTGTTTTGTTGCAAAATACATTTTCCGTTTAAACATTTCACCAGTTCCTGTCAATAGTTATGTTTCATCGCTATGCATCAATCCCTATACATGTACATAATCTTTTATTTCATTTTTTTGGGACAGCTGGAGTAATAACAACTTACAAGTTATTGTTGCTACGGTATGTATGTCTTGGATTCTCTTACTCTTTTCTTTTGTACTTTTGCAGGCTAATTTTTTTTATAAATCATTGATAATATTGTAGGTGGCATTTGGAATGGGAATTAACAAGCCAGATGGTATATTTTCTGAGCAAATTTTATATGGTCATATTTCCAATTTTCTTACACTAGTAAAAACCTACGTGCATATGCACATGAAGGCTGGATATAAAAATAAAACTATTACCATTAAATTGGTTAAAACTCTCTTGAAATGATTTTATACAAGTTCTCCAAGCCAAATTAAGTGCTAGTGCTAAGCTAGAGGACAAGTTAATTTTCAAAAATAGTAAAATACGATCTAGCATTAAAATTGAGAACATAAAGGAAAGACACCTAAAATGATTTTATACAAATTCTCAAAAGCATACATTTGTGGGGTGAACATCTCACAAGCAGTCACCTAACAAGCAGATTATAAGTCCTTTCCACATAGAAAAATAAATGCATAGCTTTTGGGGAGAAGACAAAAAAAGGTGTGTGTGTGTGGTTGGATGGGGTAGTGGGTGGTGGGGGTGGGGGGATGTAGAAGGTAAAAAAAAGTTCCGGGTTCACGTAGAAAAATAAGGGGCCCTTTCATGTGTGACTCAAATGAGAAAGAGGGGTGACCATCAAAAGTAGGTGGTTGGCAACAGTATAAGAGACGAGAGGTACTACAAAAAGTACTCTAGCATACTTTCTCTTCTAAATGTTCAATTAGTGTTTCACCATTGTCTTAATAAAATATCATTACTAATGAGTTCAAGATACCAACGGGCTGCATCCACTTTCGTGCAAGCATTTAATTTTAAATCATCAAATGCAATAACATCGTGAAGTCGTAGTCCAATGTATTTTTTTTGCTCCTATAATAACTCAAGTGCATGATTCGCCATGCCATTCATTTCCGACCTCATGGTCAGAGACCCAATGCCCCAATTTTTATTTACACATTTTCTTAAAATAGCAAGAATTCTCTTGATGCTCTTATACTTAAGATACATTACAAAAGACCGATTCTGAGAACGTATCTCATATAAGGTCAGATATTGATGTACACATTGATCTAGCTACCCTTTCCAGCAAATCTTAATCCGAGTATCCAGAAAAGGCACTAATCAAAGGTCATATTGTTCGGGACCATTCCTTATGTGATTTGCCTCAACTTCGAGAGCTTGTTTGAAATACCTAGTCTTATCAAGCATATGGATATTAGATTTCAAGTTGCCTCGCATATTCAAAACCTCTTGATTTCATGCTGTTAGGAGATGACGGCTAGGGTTTGGAGAGAATAGAATACATCTCATTGAGGGATTGAAGCCCAATATATATGTATACGTATACACACACAACCCGACCCGACTGTACATATAACCCGACCCATGTCTATACATTAACACTCCCCCTCAAACTCACGGTGGATCATGGACCGAGAGTTTGCCGATAAAATGCCGGAAGCGAGCAATCGTAAGGGGCTTCGTCAGAAAATCAGCAGTCTACTCCGATGATGGAATGAATGGCAAGATGGTGTGGTCGAGAAACTCCTGGCAAACATAGTGACAATCAACCTCAATATGTTTTGTCCGCTCGTGGAAGACCGGGTTGCTAGCAATCTGAATAGCACTCCGGTTGTCATAGAAGAGAGACGTGGGCCCGGATATCATAACTCCCAGGTCGAGTAGAAGACGGCGATTCCAGACAATCTCTGCGGTAGTGGAAGCCATAGCCCTGTATTCGGCTTTGATGCTGGAGCGAGCAATAGACTCCTGTTTTTTGCTTCGCCAAGAAATGAGAGAATCACCAAGGAACACACAGTATCCGGTTGTAGAACGGCGAGTGGCTACATCTCCTTCCCAATCTGCATCGGAGTAGGCACGCAGCATCAACGGAGAGGTGGAGGGAAAAAGTAGTGAGTGGGTGATGGTGCCTCGAAGGTAGCGGATAATCCGAAGGATTGCTGCATAGTAAACGGAACGAGGAGCCTGAACGAACTGACTGACAATGCCAACAGCATGAGCAATGTCTGGCCGGGTCATAGTGAGGTAGACGAGCATCCAAACCAGCCTCTGGTAGCGGGAGACATCCTGGAGTGGCTCACCATTTGTAGAAAGAAGCTTCAAATTGAGCTCCATGGGTGTGTCAGCAGTGTGAGAGTCAGTAAGAGCAGCATCAGTAATGATGTCGGAGATGTACTTTTGTTGGGAGACCAACAGACCACAAGCTGACCGGACAATCTCGAGGCCCAAAAAGTAGCGAAGAGGGCCCAGATCTTTCATCTCAAACTGACTCTGGAGGTGGCGCTGAAGGGACGCTATGGTGGCACTTTTATCCCCGGTGATGATCATATCATCCACATAGAGAAGAAGAACTGCAATACCCTGACTGGAGGAGCGAGTGAACAAGGCATAGTCAGAGTGGTGCTAAACAAACTTGGTGGCTAGAACTGCACTGCGGAATCGCTAAAACCAGGCACGAGGGGTCTGCTTGAGCCCATAGATGGCTCGACGCTAACGACAGACGTGAGCTGAAGGAGTAGGGACGCCCGGTGGAGGAGCCATGTATACCTCCTCTGAGAGATCACCGTGGAGAAATGCGTTGGTCACATCCATCTAATGTAGAGGCCACCCTCGAGCAGCTGCCACAGCTAAGAGGGTGCGAACGGTAGTCATCCGAGCCACTGGAGCAAACGTCTCCTCGTAGTCAATCCCATACTCCTGGGAGAAACCACGAGTAACAAGGCGCCCCTTATACTGCTCAATGGACCCATTAGGTCGAGTCTTGATCTTGAAGATCGATTTGCAGTTAACAGGAACCACGCCAATGGGACAAGGAACCAAATCCCACGTTTGAGTCCGCTGAAAGGCCTCAAGTTCGACTGTCATGGCCTGTCGCCACTCTGGATGTACAACTGCCTCACGGTACGACTGGGGCTTCCGGTGGGTGTGAAAAGCCGTAAGAAAAGCCTGGTAGGATGGAGAATAGGAGGCAACAACAGAGTGTCCAGAAGTGTCAGGAGAAACATGAGTAAACACAGAGTAACCAAACATGTCAGAGGAGTAGTCATATCTGTCAGGAGGGTGATGTTCGCGTGAAGGGTAGTGCCGAACAGGACCAGGATCCGCGATCGGAGAGGTAGGAGCAGCTGCAGGCAAAGTAGTACCAGTGGAGACAGTCTCGGTGGGAGGAACTATGGAGCGACGAATGTAGACACGCGTGACAGGTGGTGGTGGTGGAGGTGACGGGGGAGACGGGCGAGAGGGAGGTGGCGGGGGAGGTGGTGGAGGCGAGGGAGGTGGAGGTGGAGGTGGTGGAGACAGGGGAGGCAAGGAAGGTAAAGGAGGCTCAACCGGGAAGGTGGGCGTGGAAGCAGGATACAGAGGTAGGAAGGGGATGGTGAGAGGGGTGACGGCGTAGAAGATGACGTAGGTGGTGAGAGAAGATCCTGGGACTCAGTGGAGAAGTACGGGACATCCTCTACAAAGGAGACGTGACGAGAGACGGATCCGGCGAACCAAGGGATCGTAATACCGATATCCCTTGTGCTCCCGACTGAGTCCTAAGTGAACACACCTAATAGATCTAGCAGAGAGTTTGGTGCGCTCATGGGGAGGGAGGAGGACGAAACACGTGCACCCAAAGGTACGAAGAAGAGAGTAGTCAGGAGATGTGGAGTAAAGCCGCTCATACGGGGAAACACCAGGGAGGGAGGAGAATGGAGTGATGTTGATGAGGTGAACAGCGGTTAGGACATCTTCAGCCCAGTAGGAATGTGGAACAAAAGCAGACAGAAGTAGAGCTCGTGCTGTCTCGAGGACATAGCGATGTTTGCGCTCGGCGACTCCGTTTTGTTCATGGGTGTGGGGACACGACTGTTGGTGAAGTGTGCCGTGATTCTGAAGGATCTCACGCATCTCAGAGGAGAGATACTCCTGGGCATAATCAGACCGAAAAGTCTTAATGCGCCGACCAAACTGAGTGTGAAGCATAGTAGCGAAGGTCATGTAAATATGAGGAATCTCGGAGCGGCGACGCATGAGATAGACCCAGATGCAGCGGGGGTAATCATCTATGAAGCTCATATAATACAAAAAAGCAGTAAAAGAGGCAACTGGAGCAGGACCCCACACGTCAGAGTGCACGAGATCAAAAGGGGCGCTGGAACGGAAAACACTAGTAGAAAAAGGAAGAGCAAGGTGCTTTGCTAATCGACACCCAGTGCAGACAGAGAGATGGGAGGACACCCGACCCAAAGAGCCAGAGTGAAAAACGCTTTGGAGTCGATCACTGGATATGTGACCTAACTTTCTGTGCCACAAATCGGCATCAGAGGTAACAGACAGAGTTGACGTAGTGGAAGTGAGAATCTGAAAGTGATCCAACTGATAGAGTCCCCCTGCTTTACGACCCAGCCCAACTCTGACCCGTCCGTGGATCCTATACAGAACAAGAAGTAAATGTAACGATCAGGCCCGAGTCACAAAGAGAACTAACATATATTAAGTTAATGTTTAAGCGGGGAGCAAGGTGAACACGAGGTAAGGTTAGGCGACCAGTGGGATCGGAGGCAGGGGTGATGGATCCACACTGCGAAGTGGGTACACGAGTCCCGTCAGCTGTGTGGATCCCCAGGTGGGTGGGAGCAGGGTTACAGTCCGTGAGTACAGAAGGATCAGAGGTAAGGTGGTAGGAGGCACCCGAGTCGAAGATCCATGGAGCAGTAGTACCCAGAGTGGCAGAGAGGCTGTGAGCTGTCGAAGAGCTGGTGTAGGCGAGGTATCGAAACAGTAGCTTCGCAAAGCGCTGGAGGTGGTCGGAGTAAGACCGAGACTGAGCAGAAGTACCCGGAGTGGCAGAGAGACTGTGATCTGTCGAAGAGCTGGTGGAGGCGAGGTATTGAAACAGTAACTCCTCAAAGTGCTGGAGGCGGTCGGAGTAAGACCGAGACGGAGCAGGAGTGGTGGCAGACGGTGATGGTGTTGGGAGATTAGCGGCAGCAGCAGTCCCGCCATCATGGCGAAGGGTACCCTGAGGACGTCCACAGTCGACTGACGTGGTGGAGGGACGTGGCCCGAGAATACCATCAAAACGAGGAGACGGAGGGACTCGACGATCAGCTACTGTGTGTAGGCAGTATGAGAGTCGAGAGATGCTGTAGGAAGCCATACCCCTGAAGTACGGGGAGAGCCGGCACAAGGGAGATCCCGGGTAGTCCGGTACAGAGGAGACGAGCAGTTCGGTACAGAGGAGAAGGGAGGGCGGTAGGGCTTCAGGGGGTGCAAGAGGGGGCGGCGGGTGCTTCAGGGGGTGGCGGGGGGGTCGGAGGGGTGCAGGGGGGATTTTGTTGGAAGAGGAGGGCCGCGGGGTGCACAGGGGAGCAGGGGGTGGGCACGGAGTGCAGGGGAGGCAATGGGGGGTTGCACGGGGTGCAGGGGAGGGTGGAGCGGGGCCTGCGGGGTGCAGGGGAGGGTAGGGGGGTAGCGCGGGGTGCAGAGGAGGCGGGGGGGGGGGGGGGGGGGTGGCCTGCGGGGTGTAGGGGAGGCAGGGGGGTGGCGTGGGGTGCAGGGAAGGGTGGAGGAGGGGGGGCTTGCGGGGTGCAGGGGGGTGGCGCGAGGTGGAGGGGGAGGGCCTGTGGGGTCTGTCGGACGGAGGGGAGGGGCCGGGGGGATTATCGGACGGGGGGGAGGGGGGGGGGGGGGCGCTATCGGGCGGAGGGGAGGGGCCGGGGGGGGCTATCGGACGGAGGGGAGGGGTTGGGTGGGGTTATCGGGCGGCGGGGAGGGGCCGGGGGGTTTTGTCGGGCAGAGGAGAGGGCCGGGGGGTCTGTCGGGCGGAGGAGGGGGGCTGGGGGGGTCTATTGGGCGGAGGGGAGGCCGGAGGTGGGCTGTCCGGTGGAGGGGGAGACCGGAGGTGGGCTGCCGGGTGTAGGGGGAGATCGGAGGTGGCTGCTGTCGTTGCCGTTGTCGCACGAGAAACCTAGAGCTCTGATACCATGTTAGGAGATGACGGTTAGGGTTTGGAGAGAATATAATACATCTCATTGAGGGACCGAAGCCCAATATATATGTACATGTATACACACACAACCCGACCCGACTATACATATAACCCGACCCATCTCTATACATTAACACATGCACTTGTCTGTAATAGCATTCCCAAAGATTATCTTCCTTGATCTCCGTGTATCAATAACTTCCTCATCATTTTAGTTCCTACTTGATCAAGGACATTCATTTCCCGAATCCCAAGCAACCTGAATGATGTAGGTACCAAAAAGGTACATAACGGTCTTGATTTCACGCGGTGAACCTTAATCAACACAACTAACATGCTTCTTCAATGAAGCACAAAAATCATAATCAAAATATGACAAACATCATTTGTTAATCAAAATAGAACAAGGTTTATGTTAGAATAACAAAGTTAGATCTTAACAATAAAACCTATGGCTAACATTCAAAAACTGAAATAAGCTTGATAAAAGAACAATCACAACAACATATTTTAATAAGAAAATGGACTAACATCATGCGTACGGGCACCCGACCGATGAGAGACTTGTTTGGCAATGATCTAGGCAAGTTCTAGCCACAAACAAGGCATCAATCGATGAAGGATATAGAGGGATGAAGTGCATATTTTCAGTAGATGATGGTGGAAAACGGTCAAGAACCAAGAAAGATGAAGGCAACGAGGGTCCAAACCGCCAAGGGTGCAAGGAGACGCCGTTGAATCTTCACGCGGAGAAAGGCCGACACCATACTACGCTAGATCCTTCGGTTCACAAACCTAGTAGCTGGTATCGATCTCGGTAGGGGCCAAAAAGTGTCATAGATCTGAAATTTTCTCACTTTTGGTAAGCTTGTCATAATTGTGGATAGGAGATAAGGAGGATCTTGTCGATCAAAGGAGGAGAGAAAGAGAGGAGACCCTGGCCCGCGGTTGGGAAGAATCCCGGATGCAGGATTATTAGCAGGGACACGCATCCTGAGAGAGGGGGCGTTGTATGAGAAGAGATCCTTATGGATCTCTTGGGTATTGGGGAGATTGGAACTCTTTGAACCTGGTAAGGTCCAGTAGCATGCCACATCAACACAAAACTTAAGTTGTGGTTCTATCGTTGTAGATTGAGTCTAATCTCGAATGTCAGTTGCTTGTGCTACCCTTATTGACATTTTATTAAACCGAAATGGACACATACAGTTTAGCCCAAATCACACTGAAAGCTCTCAAGCATGGATGGTGACATCCCCACACCAAAGCATCAACTAATAAGGTACTAAGACATCTAATAAAGGCAAGAATATTGAAATAAAATAAAAAGTACCACAACCAGTGGTTTTAAAAACGCGCCCCGGGCGCGCCCCAGGGCGAGGCGAGGGGGAAAAGCCCCGGGCGCAGCATACTTGGGCGGGAGTCCACGGAGGCGCACGCCCCGGCGAGTCGGGCGTACGCCCCGAGCTCGGGGGCGCGTATCCAGCGCCAATTCAGTTGGGCGTACGCCCCCTTGGATTACAAAAAAACCCTAAAACCTGATCGATTCACCGCCTGCGCTCACTTCGTCCCGAGAGACCAACTGCGATCACTGTTGCGCTGCGATCAACGCCTCCTCCTCCTCCAGGTATGTTCCTCCTCCTCCTCCTCCTCTTCCTCCTCCTCGCGCAGGTAGGATTTTTTTTCTTTTTCTTCCCCTCCTCCCGAGCTCGACTGCGATCACCCCCTGCGGCTGATCCTCCTCCTCCTCCTCCTCCTCTTTCTCCTCCTCCTCCTCGCGCAGGTAGTTTTTTTTTTTTTTCTTCCCCTCCACCCGAGTTCGACTGCAATCACCCCTGCGGCTGATCCTCCTCCTCCTCCTCCTCTTTCTCCTCCTCCTCGCGCAGGTAGTTTTTTTTTTTTTTCTTCCCCTCCTCCCAAGTTCGACTGCGATCACCCCCTGCGCCGGATCCTCCTCCTCCTCCTCCTCCTCCTCGCGCAGGTAACTTTTTTTTTTTTTCTTCCCCTCCTCCCGAGTTCGACTGCGATCACCCCCTGCGGCTGCAATTAGCGCCGGATCCTCCTCCTCTTTCTCCTCCTCCTCCTCCTCCTCCTCGCGCATGTAGGTAGTTTTTTTTTTTTTTCGTCCCCTCCTCCTGAGTCCGACTGCGATCACCGCCTGCGGCTGCAAGCCTGCAATCAACGTCGGATAATAACATGGTAAATTTGGTATGACATATGAAAAAAATTACAAATGTGTCAAAGTTATTATAATAATATGAACATTCATAATGATTAATGTTCACTAATCTTTTTAGATGTAATCTTTTTTTCATTTTCTTCCTCTTCTAATTGTTGTTACTTGCTAATATTAATATCTAACTGATAATTTATACTTGATTCTTTGATAGATATGCCGGATGCAGTGACGAAGAAAGATTTTTCATGGAAGTATGCAAAGAGTATTGATGGAGAAAAGTATTTTCGATGTATTTTTTGTGACCAACAATGTAGTGGTACAGTGAACCGTTTCAAACATCATCTAGCCGGCACCAAACATGGGATTAAAGCATGCCCCAAAGTTCCCGATGAAGTAAGAAAAGAATGCAAAGATGCTTTGTCCACTTTCCTCGAAAAAAAGTCCAAGCAAAACGAGTTACTTGAGGAGATTCGAATGGGTCCTGCATGGAGATGTGACGGTTTTTCTACTCAGAATTCAAATGTGTTGGAAAGTGGGAGTGGAGGCATAAGCATAACTAGTGGGAGTGGAAGCATAACTAGTGGAAGTCATATTGCTCCTAGACCGAGGGGACCAATGGATAAATTCACTACTTCTGAAGCCCGACAAAGTACATTGAACACCAAGTGGAAGCAAGATGAAAGAAGAGAGGTTTGCCGGAAAATTGGTCGCTTTATTTTTTCAAAAGGGCTTCCATTCACTACGGTGAATGATCCTTATTGGTTGCCCATGGTTGAGGGCATTGCTACTTATGGGCCTGGCTTCAAACCCCCATCTATGCATGAGTTGAGGACATGGATCCTCAAAGAAGAAGTTGCCGACATCAATGTCCTAATGGAAGAACATAAACGAGCTTGGAAAGAATATGGGTGCTCAATCATGTCTGATGGTTGGACAGATGGGAAAAGCAGATGCCTTATCAACTTTCTTGTGAATAGCCCTGCCGGCACTTGGTTTCTAAGGTCAATTGATGCATCGGATACAATAAAAAATGGTGAACTAATGTTCAAGTATCTTGATGATGTGGTTGAAGAAATTGGTGAAAATAATGTTGTTCAGATTATCACGGATAGTGCAAGTAACTACGTGAATGCGGGGAAGAGGATTATGGAGAAGAGGGAGTGGTTGTATTGGACACCATGCGCGGCTCATTGCATTGATCTAATGCTAGAAGACATTGGAAAGTTGAAGATTCATCAAGACACGCTTTTGGCGGCAAGGCAAGTGGTGAAGTTTATCTATGGGCATACATGGGTTCTTAACTTGATGAGAACTTTCACAAAGAACCACGAGCTTCTTCGGCCTGCAATAATTCGTTTTGCTACAGCTTATTTAACTCTTCAAAGCATCTACAAGCAGAAGCAACCCCTTCAAGCTATGTTCTCTTCAGAAAAATGGGCTTTGAGTTCTTGGGCAAAAAAAGTTGAAGGCATTAAAGCTCGTGCCACAGTAATGTTTGATCCTAACTTTTGGTCTCATGTTGCATTTTGCATCAAGAGCACAATCCCTCTTGTAAGTGTTTTGAGAGAGGGTGATTCGGAGGAAAGACCGGCTATGGGATACATTTATGAATTGATGGATTCGGCAAAGGAGAAGATTGCTTTTAATTGTGGTGGGAATGTTAAAAAGTATGGGGCAATTTGGAGGAAGATAGATGCTAGATGGACTCCACAACTTCATAAACCCTTGCATGCTGCTGGATATTATCTAAACCCTCAACTACGTTACAAAGATAGCTTCTCTAATGTTGATGAAGTGAGGCAAGGGTTGTATGAGTGCATGGATAGGATGCTTAGCTATGAAGATCGCCTCAATGCCGATATTCAGTTAGATTTGTATGATAATGCAAAAGGGGATTTCGGAAGTCGAGTTGCTATAGATTCAAGGAAGTTGCGGTCTCCAGGTATTAAACTATTACCATTTATATATTCAATTGAATATTTGAATTATGCAATGAATCACTTATATACACAATTATTCAATTTTTTGTTGTAGCCGATTGGTGGAAGCGTTTTGGAAGTAGGACGCCCGAGTTGACAAAGTTTGCTATTCGAGTCCTTTCTCTCACTTGTAGTTCTTCAGGATGTGAAAAAGGAACTGGAGCACTTTCGAGTCGGTATGTTTCTTTAATGGATCTTGTTACCTAAATATCATTATCTGAATACATAAATATACAAATTTATTTTTTCGTGATGATGCTAGATTCATACAAAAAAGAGAAATAGGCTTGAGCACAAAAGGTTGAATGCCCTAGTTTATGTGAAGTACAACACTAGACTAAGGGAAAGAAGTATCAAAAGGAGACAAAATATTGATCCAATATTAGTTGAGGAAGTTGAATCCGATGACGAATGGATTACGGAGAAGGAAGATCCTGCCCTCCCAATGGATCAATCTTGGCTTGACGAGGATGACCTTTTCCATGTTGATGCCATTAGGTCCGTGCCGGTGACCGTGTGTGAAAGACAAGCAGAGATTCAAGCACATATGGAGAGTACAATGAATGTTCAATCATCCTCTTCGATTTCAAGGAAGCGAAATACTAGTGATAGTAGTGAAGGCACAAGTAAGGAAAAAAAAATAGAAGTTGTATGATTGCTTTCGAATTTTAACTCTTTGCTTAATTTACCTTATAATCCTAAAAGATTCTCAACTTCCATTAATGTTAGGTAAAGATGGAGGAAGAGGCAAGACGGTTAGATTGACTCCTATTGTGGAAGGCATTGATGACATGGTGGAAGTTCATGGTGGAACCTTCTCCGACATATACCCAATGGAAGATGATGATGAAGTTATTCTTGATGAGGATGATGATGAATTCATGTGATCGTGACTTTGTGCCACCATTTGATTTGTCATATGACTCATATGTGATGTTTTAGTATTGGATGATATGGCTTTTTGGAACTTAAGTATTTCGTTTTACTTTATATCATGTGCAAAGAATATTTCTAAATCGAGTATGAATATCATGGATTTTGGTTAGAATTATTGGCTTGTCTTATCTTAATTGTGTGTTTGTGATTTATCAACCATGTATATAGGCCTAATATCTCCATGGTATATTTTGTATACTAATATTATTAATATTTATATTTTTAAAAAATTAAAAAATCAAAAATTCGTGGGGCTTACGCCCCGCCCCACAGTAGGCAAAACGCCCGCCTGTGAAAACACTGACCACAACTAAAATAAAGAAGTGCATTGTGGATATGGTGAATGGGAAGCCACTAGGATATGGATGCATCAACTCTCTCGGGCCCCGACCTCAAAAGAACTCGACTTCGACGAGTGGTCGGTGTAAAGTTCCTTTAGAAGATATGGTCTTTGTTATTTTAACTTTGCCTCATCTATCCAGGTACAATATGAAAGTGGCATGCCCACCCAAAGGATTAGGAAGTGTATGAAGAGTCCTTGTCGAGTGGCAAGTTCTCTAATGTCAACACCCTCCTGGATCTGGTCTGTTTTGTCCCACTGCATGTCGTTGAACGGTGCATTTGTATCTCATCTACAACTGGTCGCTTGCTGTGGTAGGGGAAGATCTCTGAAGCATTGAAGATCGAAGAGGTCGGCATGTCCTTCGGTAGCTCAAGCATGTAAGCATTGGTCCCAACGCCCTGACTACGCGGTATGGCCCAAGCATCTGCCTACTCAGCTTGTTATATGTTTCTGTAGGAAGGCGCGTTCGTCAAAAGTAGACAAGCACCCAATTTCCTACCTGAAAAGTCTACACGTGTTGACGTACGTCAGCATCCTCTTTGTACTTAGCAGTGCTTACCTGAAGTTTCGCAAGCATTTATTGATGTACATCCTTGACGTACTCGATGAATTCATTAACATCTTCACTTGTAGGATCTGCAACTGGTAGGGTCTAACGATCCGAAAATATGGAATAGAATGGCCATAAATGATTTCAATTGGTGACTTGCCAACAAAGCAGTGGTTTGTACTATAATAGGCAAATTCAGCTTGAGGAAATCTAGGTTCCACTGTTTAGTTCTTTCTCCAACTAGACACCGCAACATATCACCAAGGCTTCAATTATCAACCTCAGTTTGGTCGTCGGTCTGAGGATGATAGATACTACTGTACTAAAGTTTGGTTTCTAGTTTTGACCATAGGGTTCGCCGGAAGTGACAAGAATCTATGGTCCCTATTTGATGTGAAGGATCTTGGGATTCCAAGCAGACAAGCGTCTTACTTAAAAAAACATTCAGCTACATGTGCTGCATTGGATGTCTTCCAACATAAAAAGAAGTGTGCCTTTGTGGGGAACCGATCAAAGGCTATGAACACAGAAGCGACTTGGTAAATAGTGTGTAATCCCACTATAAAATCAATCGTGATAGTGCCATATGGCTTATTCGGGATTGGCAAAGATGCTTAAAGGACAATGTTTTGTCTCGTCTTAAATGTTTGACAGTAGATAACATTAGACAAATTTACCATGTCCTTACGGATGTGCGGCCAAAAATATCGCTTCTTGATCATATTAATTGTCTTTGTCTAGCTACATCGCCTGCCAAACTTCCACCATGTAGTTCGTATATCAGGGTGTCACGAAAGGTTTGATTGGGTGTATCGCTTGGAATGCTCCTGCCCTGGGTTTTCTGAATGATATTACAAAGAACATTTAGGAATACAAAGTCGAACTCCACGGATTTGAAATCCATAATGGATCACATGTATCGAGGTTGAGTCAATCCTTGATTCTTGGCACGGTTCCCAAATTGGTCTGAAATATGGATCAATGGAGTACATCTCTTTCAATGCTGCAAACAAGACTACAAATGGTGCTAAAGTAACTAATAATGAACTTTGTTGACTCATAACATTGGTTGCTCGTTAAGAACTCCGGCCTTAAAAGATTGAAGGTGTACCGTGTACTCCTGGAGGAAATCCAACCATTTAGCGTGCTGTTGGTTCAAGTTACATGAAGATTTCAAATATCAAAGTGCCTCACAAATTTTTGTTATACTGGGTAGTGCCTCCAATGTTTAAGGGTCGGAAATGTTGTATAGAACTCGATATCGTATGTTGAGTAGTTCAATCCTGCAACGTTCAGCTTCTCGCTGAAGAGTGAAATAGGGCGTCTTTGACTTAGGACAACTCCTATACCCACATGAGAGGCGTCAAAATCTACCTTAAAAACTTTGTCAAAATTTGGTAGTGCCAGAACTAAAGGACTTAGTATCTTGGTCTTGACGAGGTTAAAGCTTATCTCAGCGTCAATATTCATAATTACCCTTTTTCTTACAATCAGCAAGTTGGGCGATCAGCGTACTGAAGCTTCAGATAAATTTTTGTGACTAGATGCATGCCCATGAAACCTTCACACATTTCTAACACTAGTCGATACAGGCCATGACTTGATTGCTTCGACCTTTTCAAGGTGTACTCGTATCTCGTCCAAACATGAGTTTATTTGAGAAAGGTAAGATTATTAGTTAGAAAAGTGCACTTCTTAATGTATATACTGTTGTTCTTTTTGTTGTGTCCACTATATGACGTAGGTGTTCCAGGTGATCCCCTGGACTCGTGCTATGAATCAGAATGTCAGAGAAGTATATGACAACAAACTTTCCAATGTGTCATCGTAGCAGTTGATTTTTAAATCACTAGAATGTGCTGGGTGTATTTAATAAGCAGAAAGGCATTACCACCCACTCATAAATCCCATACCCATCCTATTATAAATCCTTATACCCCATAATTTCTCCTCTCATTACATACCACACGACATATCCCACAGCTCCTTCGTCGCCCTCCTTCCCCGACGTTGTCGCCTTCACGCCCGCCTCTGACACCTCCCCTCCTCCTTCCCCATCGCCAACCTTCTTCCCCATCACCATCGTCACTGCCTCCTTTCCCCCTAGTCCTTATCTTACTACTCTTTTCCCCTCCTCCTTCCCCATCACCACCCTCTTCCCCATCATCGCCGTTGTCTTTCCTATCACCGTCGCCGGCTTACTGCACATCCCAAACATATAAGTATGCAGTGAGGCGGTGATGAGGACGGGGAAGGAGGGAGGAGATGCCGATGGAGAGGAGGGGAAGGGCATGCGGCAACGACGGTGATGGGGAAGGAGTGTAGAGATGGGGAAGGAGGAGGGGAAGGGGAGGCAGTAGATGTGCAGAAGTCGGAGAAGGTGGGTAACGAATGAGGGGTTGCAGAATGGGTTTTGGGGAGCGTATAGTTGTTATTAAAAAAAGTATGGGAAACCATGAAAAACGGGGGCTACTTAGAGATTTGCGGGGTGTGAATAAAAAACTCACTTTGTTAATTCAGAGAGTTGTAAATGTCTTGGTTTATGGATCTCCTTCATCAAATAAAATGATAAACTTTTTATGGGAATCTTATTTTAGTTTGGCTCTTTGGATTGTAATTGATGCCACAAAGATAGTATGATTCTCTATATCAAATGAAGCCCTACTACCCTTTTCTTCTAGGCCACGTTTTAGTGTAGGGAAACCTTAGAGTTGGACTGAATGATCAAAAAGTTGATTTTGACTGGTATATCGGCACTACTAGACTCCAAGATATTTCACGAAATTTACTGTTTTGGTGGAGGGGAGAACCGATACATTTCACGATATATATATATATATATATATATATATATATATATAGAGAGAGAGAGAGAGAGAGAGAGAGAGAGAGAGAGAGAGAGATAGTCTATGGTGCGGCCAATTAACGTGCGGCCAAGTTAGTATAGGGCACGTGGATGTTTTTTTTTAGGATGATCACCTACCCTTTGATAAGCCACATGTCAAAAATCAACTCATTCTAAGACCTCTAGGTGCATCAAATGTGCTTGGATTTATTGACCGAGCACATTATATATATATATATATATATATATATATATATATATATCAATTGTTTGTACCTTGCTTGAAGGGTTGCGATCTGGTTCAATGAGCCTAAACCGCATTGCCAATAAAGTACACCTCCTTAACCTCAACTGGCCTTCTTAGTTATGGGCAGGCCTGTCTCTTGCCAAGTTTCCTTGTCGTCAGTTGACAGAAGTACTAGAGTTTTCCTCCACAGCCGGCCCCTTCTTAACGAGTTAAGACTAGGTTGATAACGATGAATGGTGATATATGACAGTTTTGCACCGTGATAGTGTTCATGTTCCAAATTAAGTGAGAATTCATTTTGATATTAATTTTATTATGTAGCAACATTCTATTATTTCTTTCTAGTTGTACCCATTTATAAGCTTCTCAGTGGCTAAAAGATCCTTGATTATCTCTAGTCAGGTTCGTCATTCATCACAGCCTGAGTAAGTCAATGGAGACATATTATCAGGTATATCCAATTTATTTACACATTTTATGGCATGGAGTGTTTTTTTCCATGACATTGTGAATTTGTGATTACAGGAAAGTGGCCGAGCCGGAAGGGATGGACTTCCATCTGAATGTGTGCTCTATTTTAGACCCAGCGATGTTCCACGCCAGGTTAACTTGAAATCCATTCCCATTTTAAATTCCTCATTCATCATAATTTTTTCTCTTCTTAATGCCAAAAGACCTGATACTTCTTTAAACAGAGTTCGATGGTCTTCCATGAGAAATCTGGTTTACAGAATCTCTATGATATAGTGCGGTATTGTCAGGTAAGAACTTACATTATGTATTTCACAGCCTTTTTTGTGATTATTGAAGCATGATCATCTGGACAAGTTTTCATTGGTTGACTGAAAGATTCTTTTCACAACTATTGCAGTAGTTTACTGTTTACACGCCATGTCGCATGAGTTGAATAACATTATATCTTGATCATTGTTGACAATGTTCTAAATTTTCAAAAATGTTATGAAAATAATAGAAACATGTTTGTTAGTATAATGATGACATTGGGAAGTCAAAGAAATGTATCCATGCAAAAAAATGTTTTTATGCCTATGCTGAAGCATAGAGTTAGTAACTCTCTTGTACTCCTCACAGTCTAAAAGAAACTGCCGGCGCAGTGCTTTCTTTCGGCACTTTGGGGAACCTCTACAGGACTGCAATGGTAACATCTTATGCTTTTTAATGAATTTGAAGAGTTTTACGTCTTTTACATTTGATTTCACAGAGGTAGACACTTGTCTGACAAGCATTGTAATTCTTGAAATTATTATTGCAGGGATGTGTGACAACTGTACGAATGGAAGTGAGCTAAAGGAACTAGATCTCACTTGTATGATTTTTTTAAAATATATTTTTGGCATTTTTTATAGTTGTCTTTATCAAGCGGTCTTTTTATTTATTTGCGCTGTCAGATGACTTTTGATTGTCTTTCTTTTGCAAGGCACTAATCATTCCTTCTTGCTGTTAAGCCTATATCTCTTCAGCACTTTAAACAAACATCTCTATTTTATATTTGATGTTCTTCATTAGTACCCTATAGGTGAATTTATGAAGAAGAGCTATAGTGAAAAGTGAAAACACATTTACCATTTATTTTGATCTGAAATGTTCATACCTTGCATTGAAAAACCTCCTAAAATCTGAAATTGAATTATAGATTTACGATGTATTCCATTGTAGGTCAAGGCAACGATGTTCATGAGGGACTCGGCCAAAATCTTAGAAGAAACGAGTAGAACAGAAAATGGTAGGAATAAACTAATCTGCATAAATTTTCTTTGCAAAATAACTCAAGGCATCAATTTCTTATTGCACCATCCATCCAGATGAACCTGAAACGGTAATTAACAGATATAGAGTATGTGACACACACGCATCTACATATATTGCACTAACAGTGTTTTTGTACAGGTTACTTGGGTCAAAAAGTAACTGTCCATTGCGCCAAATGTGAATAGGTGAAAAGATATAATTGGCTTCATCCATAACGTGCATTCTATAAATTTATGGGCACCTTTGTACATTTCCAGTAAGATCAAATGCTCTAAGCGTAGGAGTGTAACTCTATTGACATGTAAACATGCATATAAAAAAATGTTTATTTATCTCGATGTTCCTACATTTTCCATTATAAAGAAATAAGTCAATCTTCAATTGTAGGCAGTTAACAAAGCATCCACTAGCTGTCAAAAAACAACAACAAAGTGTCCACTAGAATAAGCATTATTTATGTTAATTCAAAAAAAAAAAGGATCATCAAGATTAGTATTTAGTTGCATGGACCTTACAAATTCCCACTGCACTTTCTTCAGAAATGTGATAATGCATTCCCTAAGAAAGATGTCTAGTGAGTAGTGAGCATCTTCCACTCAGTAATAATGTGGAATAGTGGATCTATTTACATCCTGTATAAGATGCATGTGCACATATTTGATGAGAACATAAACATGCAATCCAACATCTAATAAGGAAGTAACTTATTGATGACATGTGCATTGGGAAAACTTCAATTAATCATGAGCACAACAAATACTTGTTATCTTATTCATTTTGTTTCTCATTAACAATCCGATCACTATTATTTAAACTTAACTGCCTGTATATTATTATACGAAATTGATTGTCATGTTCACACTGACATGCATTACTTATGTGATTGTACTTATGGACCATCATTTCTAATCTTTATATATTGCTTTTTATGTGTACTGTGTGCATGTATATTAGTTTTTCTAAGTATGTTTCTTAAGCCCGCCTAAAGCTTGATTTTGTGTAAATGGATGCTTCATCACCCTTGCACCTAGTCCCGGTTCTGATTCTGCTTCGTGTAACTGTGGATTCATAAACCCCTTTATTCTCTATCCTAGAGTGTCACATATGCTCTTGAAATGAGCACTTCCTTATACTCTTGGTTCAAGCATATCCAATTGGTACCGTTAATGTATATAGATGGGTCGGGTTACTTGTACAGTCGGGTCGGGTTGTATGGTCATACATGTACATATATATTGGGCTTGAGTCCCTCAATAGAGATAATTCCATTCTCTCCAAACCCTAGTCTTCATCTCCTAACATGGTATCAGAGCTCTAGGGTTCTCTCGTGCGACGACGGCAGCCCCCCTCCGGCCTCCCTCCACTCGGCAGCCCCTCCTCCGGCCTCCCTCCACCCGGCAGCCCTCCCCTCCGGCCTTTCCTCCTCCCGGCAGCCCCTCCCCTTCACCCGGCAGTCACCTCCGGCCACTCCTTCACCCGGCAGCCCCCCCTCCGACCCATCTACACCCCGCAGGCCCCCCCTCCGCCTCCCTCCACCCGGCAGCCCCCCCCCCCCTCCGGCCCCATCTGCACCCCGCAGGCCCCCCCTCCGCCTCCCTCCACCTGGCAGCCCCCCCCTCCGACCCCATCTGCACCCCGCAGGCCCCCCCTCCGCCTTCCTCCACCCGGCAGCCCCCCCTTCCGGCCCCACCTGCACCCCGCCGGCCCCCCATCCGCCTTCCTCCACCAGGCAGCCCCCCCTCCAGCCCTATCTGCACCCCGCAGGCCCCCCCTCCGCCTCCCTCCACCCGGCAGCCCCCCCTCCGGCCCCATCTGCACCCCGCAGGCCCCCCCCCCTCCGCCTCCCTCCACCCGGCAGGCCCCCCTCCGCCCTCCCCTGCACCCCCGCTCCCTCCTGCACCCCCCTGAAGCCCCACCGCCCCCTCCTGCGCCCCCCCTGAAGCCCCACCGCCCCCCCTTCTCCTCTGTACGGACTGCCTTAGACCTCCCTTGTGCCGGCTCGCCCCCGTACTTCAGGGGTATGGCTTCCTACAGCATCTCTCGGCTCCCATACTGCCTGCACACAGTCCCTGATCGTCGAGTCCCTCAGTCTCCTCGTTTTGATGGTATTCTCGGGCCACGTCCCTCCACCACGTCCGTCGATTGTGGACGTCGTCAGGGTCCCCTCCGCCATGATGGCGAGACTGCTGCTGCTGCTGATCTCCCTACTCCAGCACCACCTGCCACCACTCCTGCTCCGTCTCGGTCTTACTTCGACCGCCTCCAGCGCTTTGAGGAGTTACTGTTGCGATACCTCGCATCCACCAGCTCTTCGACCGATCACAGTCTCTCTGCCACTCCGGATACTTCTGCTCAGTCTCGGTCTTACTCCGACCGCCTCCAGCGCTTTGAGGAGTTACTGTTGCGATACCTCGCCTCTACCAGCTCTCCGTCAGCTCACAGTCTTTCTGCCACTCCGGATACTTCTGCTCAGTCTCGGTCTTACTCCGACCGCCTCCAGCGCTTTGAGGAGTTACTGTTGCGATACCTCGCCTCTACCAGCTCTCCGCCAGCTCACAGTCTTTCTGCCACTCCGGGTACTACTGCTCCATGGATCTTCGACTCGGGTGCCTCCTGCCACCTTACCTCCGATCCTTCTGTCCTCACGGACTGTAGCCCTGCTCCTACCCACATGGGGATTCACACTGCTGATGGGACTCGTCTACCCATTTCGCAGTGTGGATCCATCACCCCTGTCTCGGATCCCACTGGTCGCCTAACCTTACCTCGTGTTCACCTTGCTCCCCGCTTAAACATTAACTTAATATCTGTTAGTTCTCTTTGTGACTCGGGCCTGATCGTTACATTTACTTCTTCTTCTTGTTCTGTGCAGGATCCGCGGACGGGTCAGAGAGTTGGGCTGGGTCGTCGAGCAGGGGGACTCTATCAGTTGGATCACCTTCAGGTTCCCACTTCCACTCCGTCGGCTCTGTCTGTTACCTCTGATGCCGATTTGTGGCACAGAAGGTTAGGTCACATATCCAGTGATCGACTCCAAAGCGTTTTTCGCTCTGGCGCTTTGGGTCGGGTGTCCTTCTCCCCTCTCTCTGTCTGCACTGGGTGTCGATTAGCCAAACACCTTGCTCTTCCTTTTTCTACTAGTGTTTCCCGTTCCAGCGCCCCTTTTGATCTCGTGCACTCTGACGTGTGGGGTCCTGCTCCAGTTGCCTCTTTTA
This sequence comes from Chamaelirium japonicum, assembly GCA_947650365.1. Lineage (NCBI taxonomy): Eukaryota > Viridiplantae > Streptophyta > Magnoliopsida > Liliales > Melanthiaceae > Chamaelirium > Chamaelirium japonicum. Next base: position 62,513,056 of record OX393549.1, on the reverse strand, counting down.
CTGGTTTTTTGTATTATGTGAGCTTCATAGATGATTACTCCCGCTGCACCTGGGTCTATCTCATGCGTCGCTGCTCCGAGATTCCTCATATTTACAGGACCTTCACTACTATGCTTCACACCCAGTTTGGTCGGCGCATTAAGACTTTTCGGTCTGATTGTGCCCAGGAGTATCTCTCCTCTGAGATGCGTGAGATCCTTCAGACTCACGGCACTCTTCACCAACAGTCGTGTCCCCATACCCATGAACAAAACGGAGTCGCCGAGCGCAAACATCGCCATGTCCTCGAGACAGCACGAGCTCTACTTCTGTCTGCTTCTGTTCCACATTCCTACTGGGCTGAAGCTGTCCTGACCGCTGTTCACCTCATCAATATCACTCCATCCTCATCCCTCTCGGGTGTTTCCCCGTACGAGCGGCTTTACTCCACATCTCCTGACTACTCTCTTCTTCGTACCTTTGGGTGCACGTGTTTCGTCCTCCTCCCTCCCCATGAGCGCACCAAACTCTCTGCTAGGTCTGTTAGGTGTGTTCACTTAGGACTCAGTCGGGAGCACAAGGGCTATCGGTGCTACGATCCCTTAGCTCGCCGGATCCGTATCTCTCGCCACGTCTCCTTTGTAGAGGATGTCCCGTACTTTTCCACTGAGTCCCGGGATCTTCCCTCACCACTTACGTCCTCTTCTACGTCGTTACCCTCCTCTCCTGCGTCACCCTCCTCACCTTCATCACATCTCCACATTCCCGTTCTACCCCCGTTTTCTGTTGCCCCACCCACACCTACTCCACCTCCATCTTCCCCGCCACCTCCACCACCACCACCACCACCACCACCTCCTCAGTCTCCCTCGCCACCTCCACCACCACCCGTTACTCGTGTCTATGTTCGTCGGTCTGCAGCTCCTCCTCCAGAGTCGATTCCCACTGGTACTCCCTCGCCTGATGCTGTTGCCCCCTCCTCCCCGGTCGTGGATCCTGCTCCTGTTCGGCGCTACCCGGCGCGCGAACATCACCCTCCTGACAGATATGACTACTCTCCTGACAGGTTTGGCTACTCTGCCTTTCCCTCTGACTCTCCTGACTCCTCTGGCTACTCTGCCAGTGCCTCCTATTCACCTTCTTTTCAGGCCTTCCTTACTGCTATACACACCCATCGGGAGCCCCAATCGTACCGTGAGGTAGCGTTACATCCAGAGTGGCGGCAGGCCATGTCAGTTGAGCTTGAGGCTTTTCAGCGGACCCAGACATGGGATTTGGTGCCTTGTCCCTCAGGTGTGGTGCCTGTTAGCTGCAAGTGGATATTCAAGGTCAAGACTCGACCTGACGGATCCATTGAGCGGCACAAGGCTCGCCTCGTTGCTCGTGGCTTCTCCCAGGAGTATGGGATTGACTACGAGGAGACGTTTGCTCCAGTTGCTCGGATGACTACTGTGCGCACCCTCTTAGCTGTGGCAGCTATTCGAGGGTGGCCTCTCCATCAGATGGATGTCACCAATGCATTTCTCTACGGTGATCTCTCCGAGGAAGTCTTCATGGCTCCTCCTCCGGGCACTTCAGTTCCTCCAGGGCACGTGTGTCGGTTGCGCCGAGCCATCTATGGGCTCAAGCAGGCCCCTCGTGCCTGGTTTGAGCGATTTCGCAGTGCAGTTCTGGCCGCCGGTTTTGTTGAGCGTCACTCCGATTATGCCTTGTTCACTCGCTCCTCCAGTCAGGGCATTGCAGTTCTTCTCCTCTATGTGGATGATATGATCATCACTGGGGATGACAGTGCCACCATCGCCTCTCTCCAGCGGCACCTCCAGAGTCAGTTTGAGATGAAGGATCTGGGATCTCTTCGCTACTTTTTGGGCCTTGAGATTGCCCGGTCAGCCCGTGGTCTGTTGGTCTCCCAGCAGAAGTACATCTCCGACATCCTTACTGATGCTGCTCTTACTGACACACGCACTGCTGATACACCCATGGAGCTCAATTTGAAGCTTCTCGCTACAGACGGTGAACCGCTCCAGGATGTCTCCCGCTACCAGAGGCTGGTTGGGATGCTCGTCTACCTCACTATGACCCGGCCAGACATTGCTCATGCTGTTGGCATTGTCAGTCAGTTTGTTCAGGCTCCACGCTCAGTTCACTATGCAGCTGTCCTTCGGATTCTCCGCTACCTCCGAGGCACCATCACCCGTTCACTCCTGTTTCCCTCCACATCTCCGTTGGTGCTGCGTGCCTACTCTGATGCAGATTGGGCAGGAGATGTAGCCACTCGTCGCTCTACTACAGGATACTGTGTGTTTCTGGGTGATTCGCTCATTTCGTGGCGCAGCAAGAAACAGGAGTCTGTTGCTCGCTCCAGCACCGAAGCCGAATACAGGGCTATGGCTTCCACCACCGCAGAGATTGTCTGGCTTCGCCGCCTTCTGCTCGACTTGGGAGTTGTGATATCCGGGCCCACGCCTCTCTTCTGTGACAACCGGAGTGCTATTCAGATTGCTAGCAACCCGGTCTTCCACGAGCGAACAAAACATATCGAGGTTGATTGTCATTATGTTCGCCAGGCGTTTCTCGACCACACCATCTCCTTGCCATTCATTTCGTCATCGGAGCAGACTGCTGATTTTCTGACGAAGGCCCTTACGATTGCTCGCTTCCGACACTTTATCGGCAAACTCTCGGTTCATGATCCACCGTGAGTTTGAGGGGGAGTGTTAATGTATATAGATGGGTCGGGTTACTTGTACAGTCGGGTCGGGTTGTATGGTCATACATGTACATATATATTGGGCTTGAGTCCCTCAATAGAGATAATTCCATTCTCTCCAAACCCTAGTCTTCATCTCCTAACAGGTACCATGACTGACAGTTTACATAAATAGCCATCATATGGTTTGGTATTTAATTACTTATGTCATTCCACGTACCTATATCCATTTCTATGATTACAATCACCAGTTAGTTTTTGTATTTTGCACCCAGGTCATCTAGATTGATGCCTCCTAGGTTGCTTGCACTTTCTAAATCTTTTATTAGTGTCAAATCTCTTCTATGGTGATTGAATCTGTTCCTACACACAAATCCACTCACATACTACTTAGAACCATTGTCATATCAGTCCCGATCTCTTGCCCAACTTATGGTGCTCACCACCATGCTCACCAACCTTTTTATGGCCCCTTCATGATTTAGAATATGCTGATTTTTTGTGGATGCAGTCATCTAACCTTAGATTGAACATCCACAAAAAATTAGACCATTCCAAAACCTTTAGGCCGATCAAATTTGAAATGGTTCAAATAGAAGCTACAATCGTTCAGTTTGGTTCATGGACTTTTTCAATTGGTTGACCTGGTCATCTTGTTTTTGTTTTCTTCATTCTTGTAAATGTAAAGTTGAAGGTGTTCATTTTGAGCTTATTTGCTGCCTAGCACTTGAGCTTGCGTAGGTTCTTGTATTAAAACATTATTTATTCTAATATTTATCAAACTTGATGATAGGAAAAAAAAGAACAATTAGAGAGCTGGAGAGATGAATATTCTGTAATTCATACTAGCCAGAATCTCTTTCTATGGTGCAACATTTGATTGGTATCTTGCTTCTATTCTCTTGTTTACTAGCATTTCCATCTGCTTCCTGAATTCAGCATCTTTTATTGCTACCATATTTCATCAAAATTAACCTTAGTTCGGTCATGATTGCGTTTGTTTGCCATTTTTTTAATCCCTATATATTCTATAAATAAAAATACCACAAAGGAACAATATCTTTACATATTCTATACATGTAGTTATGTTATTCGACAGAGGCTCCAAAGGTGCTTCCACATTCTAAACTTTTGGAGCTCTCCTTCCTTGGGCCCACACTTGCTCCTGATTCTGACAACTATGCTGATTCCCTCTTGTAAATTACTTTTGATATTCTAAAAAGTGTGAAGAAACCTTTTCATATCATATTTCTCAAGGAGAAAGAACTTGAAATGTTGGCCACAGTTTTTATATGCATGAGAAGAATCACAGTAAGAAAAGATTTTTTCAAGAAAAAATTAAGAGTAATGTTTTTCAGTACACAATATTGTGAGTTAGAGACAAGTATTGTAATGTGTTTCTCCTTTTACTTGCTGGCACACCTTTAGTCAAATCATGACAGCACATCTTAGGAATAAAAAATGAAAACCAGCTGTCACAAACATTGTAGAATAAACAGACAAATAAGATAACGTGCATGAGGGATACTGAATCATTCCAGTTTTCTCGAATTAATAAATGTTGTCAGGCTTGGTCATGATTGATTTGATGACATATTGTTCTTCTCATCATACATTTCTTCTGTTTCTAGAAAATCCTGACATATGTACTTCTGCAAGTTAGACCAGATGTTAAAGTATGCGCTGCTAAATTTATTGTTCTCTGTTCAGATTATGCAAAAATTGTAGTATCTTTGTTACGGGGTATTCTACAAAATGACCAGAGAGCAACAATGTTGCAATTACTGGACAAGGTCAAAGTGAAACTGAAGGAATCTGGTAGGCTCTCTTGATTGAAGCGTAGCTTATCTCATAGTGGTTTGGTTATACCACTGGTCTGGATAATTTTTGTGTATTCGAGCCAAAAGTTTGTTCTATGGATATTTTCGTTCTCTATGCTTTTAGAACTTATCACACGGCAGATATGATGCTGTCTTTCTTCCAAAGGAAAATTTACTTTTTTCCTTCCTAAATTTTTGTGCTAGCTGTCTTGTTTACAAAGAGAAAAAGAAATGTAATTTTTTTTGTCTTGATAATGCAATTTCAACTTCTGACTACCTCCATATTCAAGCAGCATAGTGTCTATAATTGTATTGTTTACTCAAACTTAAAAAACATATGATCAATCGGTTTGTCTTATATATGATCTCTGAGTAATTTATCTTACTAGTTTTTTAGTTCTGTGCTTGTGATCAGACATGGGCCATGATAAACTGTAGAACAGTTGTCGCCCTATGTTACTGATCTATGAAAGCATATATCCTGTCAAAGGAAGTCTGCTGTGCTGTTAACGTAATGCTTATTATCTGTCCAGAATGAAGCAGGATAAGGTTATAAAAGGAATTGAAGTTTCATTTCTTTATGAGCCCCGGGTGAATTTGCCTTCTGACTGTCATGTTCTATTTATACTTCACATTGATGAACAACTATGCTCGATATTACATATAGCAATTGGAATGTAAAAGAAACCATAAAATGATGGTAACAAGGATAATTCATATGAGGTAATTATAGACCTTAGAAAGTTCAGTGAAATGAATGGGAATCAAATTTGTACAATGAAACATGAAAAAAAATAAAGGGGGAGTTGGTGAGTAGTCCCCGACAAGAGATCACTTAAACGTACAGGACAAATAAATGTTGTGGACAAAAACGCCCTCCACAACATTTTAAATTTTCTTTTGAATGCCCTTCTCTCTGAACCAACCGAACCTTTGCCGTTGGAGCTGCTTGTCATCGCCGATGAACCAAATCTAAACCTAACTCTAAACCCAAGATCTATAGGCCATGGGATGAACCCTAGACCTAGGAATTCTAAACCTAACCGAACCCCTTTGGCCCCCGTTCCTTCTCGTCTCTGCCGGGACGACGACAGTGAGTAGTGTAGACTCGAGATCACATTGGCTGCCGCCACCTCTGTTGCTTGCGCCGGAGATCGCTATGGCTGCTCATGTTGAAGGAAATGGGAGTAGTGGGCATTTTCGGGTTTCTGAAAAAAGTTAGGGACCTAACATTAACAAAAATGTCCCGCCGTCCTGTGCCTTCGAGATTTGTTTTGTCAAGGATTAATCACCAATTAACCAAATAAAAAATAAAAAAATTTCTGCAGTTGCTTGGCCTGCTTTTTGAAGTAAGAACATCACATGTGTGCTGAATTTTGTATTCAAAACATGCACCCCTACACACAAATATATAATAAAACTACAGTATAGGTCCTTAAACTGGTATACAAACCAAACCGTTGAACCGATGATAGGAGATGTTTTCTAATCACCAACACCAACACCAACACCAACACCAACACCAACCAAGCTTTAATCCATAGGTTGATTTGGAATGTTGTCTATTATAGTCTAAAAGGGCCAACAAAAGGTTTTTGAAGGCTTTAATGGTAGGCTGTTGACCTAATGTTAATCGTCCACCTTTTTTCCTCCACCCATTTGTGACAGCAAATCCTAGCCTATGCCCTTGGCAGTTTTTCGGAGAGGGCTATGGAGACGCATGCTCTCATAATATAACCGAAATAACATTTGTCCGACCGGATGTTATGCCACCTACAAAGGCATGGCATGAAGCATAAATTAAAAAGAAGGTAAGATCATCAAAGTTGTCTTCCATGTCAAAATAAGAAAAAAGAGATTAGATTGTTGCTTTTTTGCGAACATGGGATATTTTCTCAGCCTCCATCTCCTATGAAAGCAATACATGCTCTTTCCCTTTAGTTACATGGATCACTGTATCTCAAGCTCTTGGATTACCGTTTTTTAGCATCCAAATTTTCAGGAATAGTTTTATGAGTCAATAGAGATTGTTGGATGGTTTTTTATAAGCGGTAAGGATTTAATGTAGATTTAACATTTTATTTTCTTATCCAACAATATTCACAACTTCAAGGGACATAACTTGAGATTCAGTTGTACCTTTTGTGGGTTTATGGTGTATGTTGTTGGGATGTCTTGAAGAGAGACATCATTTGGAGAGGATAGAGACACCAAGTAGGCTTGTTTTGTCCTAGTTATTTGGACTGAGATTGCAGGAATGGGAGGATGTAGATGCCATTTTTATTTGTTGTAGTCATAACTTTGTTGAAAGATTATGATTGTTTTGGTTAAATCAGGGGTTAAGATCATGCGCAGTTTTTATAGGGTTAAAGTAAGTTGACTTATATATCTAGGAAAGAGGCCATCGCTTTGGGGATAGCACTCTTTTATGATATAAAATAGTTTAATTCATCTTTTGCTAAATTTATCAGCTTTAGTTGATGATTTTGTGATATTTTCTTCTTCATCTCACAACCTCTTGAAACCCCTTTCAGTTTATCAAACTGGTTTATACTTCTATTTTTAGGCATCTAATTGGTATCAGTGTAAGGGATCCACTATTACTGATTTTGTCATCTTTTCTTCTTTATCTGACATTTTCTTGAAGCCCCTTTAAATTTATGTAAATGGCTTATACTTATTCCAGTTTCGGCATCATATTGGTAGTAGAGTATGGTGTCCACTTCGTTATATCAATGCGAAGGAGAGTGTTGCGAATATGGATAAAAGCCAAAGGCTTAGTAAGTGGAGATTGTGGATTTGGAAGTTACATCAATTGGGTTATAGATGCAGGCCTGATCAGCTCCATCAGATCATCGTTGCATCTTCAGTTCGATGCTAGAGACTCTTATTTCAGTCGTTTTTATTTTATGCATGGAGAATATTTGTCACGTTGGAACTTGTAGTCGTTATTTCAGTTTTTCGGTCTATTTCCCATATTTTTGGCCTATTTCCCATATTTTTGGCCTATTTTCAACACTTATTATTAGTCGTGTTCTTGCCCAATTCATGGGGGATGTCCATGATCTTATCCGAGGGCTTTTCGGATTGAATCCGGGCATTTTTCGGGTGAGTTTTCTGCATAATATCAATAAAATCTGGGTGTGTGTGTTTGCGGGGTACTGACAGACAAGATTAAGTCTCGAAACCAACGATCAGATAGCAAATAACTTAAAATTTTGATGACATGGCATATTGGGCTTCAATTAGGAGCTAATTGGGCTTATCTTAAGCCCAATAGGGCTTCCCAAGAGAGATGCCGCTCCCCTCTCTCTTTTTCCGTGACCAACCCGCGCCCCCCCTTTCCATCCCCTTGTCCGCGCAGAACCCGAGGCACCCGGCCCCCCATGCCGTCCCCTCTCTTCTCTCTTTATTTCTCCCTTATTTCTCTCTTTTTCTTTCCTATCTTGGCCAAACACATCCCCACCATTCCCCTTTGTTTTTTTTTGATCCAAGCCATCCATTGGGAAACCCTAGTTCTACAAAAAGAGAAAAGAAATAGAAAGAATGGAGATTTTTTGCATTGCTGAAATTTGTGCCTCCGCGTGAAAGCTTCCGGGAGAGATGCGTGTCCCTGACCCCCGCCGCTTACTTGATTTCGCTCGAGACGATCTGCGTCTTCACCTCGCATAGGTTTGGTTTGTTTTTCGAAGGATCCGGTTTTGCTTGATGTCTGGCTTTTGCTCCGTGAGCGAGATCATCGGCACATCCTCACATCACCCCACGACGGAAACCCCAACCATTATCTATCATTTTTATTTTATTTTTCTTCCGCTCTCGCATCGTTTCGACCTATTTTCATCGCCTCTACTCTGCATCGCAGTCGTGTCTGCCTCCGTTTCATCTCTAGTTGATACCCAATATATGCCTAATTATCATAATTGCCATCTTTAGTCTATCAGTAACCCTAGCAAGCACTCATAGCCCTAGTTTGTATTAAAATTTGATGCATGCCTCTCTTTTAAATTAGTTATCTATTGCTGCGATTAATATTGTTATATGCTGAATTTCGTTTAGCAATAATTAAACCCTAGTTTGCTGACCAAGGAGAAACCCTAAGGGCTTAAGATTGTAGTGCGCCTTATTGGAGCCTGCATCAGTTATGCAGGAGGTGGAAATTTTTGCCCTCAAATATCACGCAATATCTTAAGAGAGGTAGAAGGAGCCTAGGGCATGAAATCATGCAAGCACGAGTGAAGAATCATTTTACCGACAACAAACAAATTTCCTTGGATACATGGGAAGGTAATTCACTGGATGACAAGGAAAATTTTACAGTAAATTATCCTGTCTAGAAGCTTTTGGTAGTTGCTTTGACCTTACCTCCAAATTTGATGAGTATCACGTGTTGAAAGTTGTATGGCCTGAAATTCATTTGAGATTGATTATGCAAGTGCTGTTATGTTGTGGCTTGTTTATGCATGTTTTTATACTTAACTTGAATATCTATGACTGGGTCATAAGTCTTTTATCATTAGCTGGTTTAATCCTATCCTTCACCTGAAATGGGTTCACAACTAAGGGTGGAATAGTCATCCACTTGTGACTACCATGGATCTTTAGTGCCCCAATAAGGTAGAGACTATTCCAATAGTGACTGAAATATCGATGGATACACAGAACGATAAATACTTGACGAGTCTGCTACGCAAACAAGTACGACTACTCCATTGAAGATTCTGATTTTACATAGTTACAGTTTATTCATATGCCTATTATACTTCGCTTCGTAAAAATATTATCCTGGTAACTTTGAGGCCAACCATCATGCAGGTAAATAGGCCTACGTAGTTAGAGAATACTGGGTTGCCAGGGTATGCGTTGTGTATATGTTTAGTTATCCTGTATGGAAATCCATCAATGGGTATGTCTCCTTTACTGAAATAGTATATACAAAAGAAGTTCCAGATTAGATGCTGAACTTTGTTCGAGTATTTTCAGTCAATACTAATATGTATTTATTTTATCTATAAAGTAAATATTTTGAACAATTATATTAATTAATATTATGAATGTTCGGATCAATGTATATCTTATCTAAGTATGGCATATTAGGCTTGTCCAAGTTGTACAATGTAACTAGAGTCTAGACGCCTAATCAAGATAATGGATTTATGGGAAATTATCCCTTGAATATTTGTGTACATAAGAGTCATTTGTAATCTTTCAGAAAGACTAGAGGTAGCTATGTCAATCTAAAAATATTATATGTTATCCCATATGCTGGACCACATTAATTAAAGTGGTCCCTTCTAGTTGCTTGAGGAAGAAGTTTGAGCTAAAGGAGCCTCACAATGACCTATTAATCACTCTCCATTTCACCCTAATCGTAATAGGGATCGGATTTTCTAATAGATCCCTATAGGGATTCAAATTCTTGTTTTGGGGCCAATCTCCGAGTCCTAGGGATTCTGCGAGTGGTTGGCCTAGTGGTTGACACCCACCCTTTCCCTAGCGTATGATTATGGACCAGTTTGTTAATTTATAAAAACGGATATACAATATATGATATATCAATATTTTGTTAGTCAATACAAGACTAAATTGAAGCTGCACGACTTACTTAGTAGCTTAGCCTTTGATGAGTGACGTCTGACTTCCATTTTAGCTCTCCATGGAGCTCTCTCTAGGTGTTTGAGCTCTAATCCATGTTACCAAGTCAGGTTTTTTTTTAAAAACGTGTTTAAAACGCGACTTATTGTTGTGGCATTTACTACACGATTTTTTCTTATTTTTTGAAAAATCACGATTCTTTCAAAAAATCTTGAGTTTTTGTGTTTTAATCTCAATTTACACGTTTTAATATTGATTAATCATGTTTTAATTCCATCATATACTGCACAAAAAATTTATTGGAACATCTTTATATATTTTTCAAAAACTTCTACCGTTTTTTCCTCGACTCTTTCCTGACCTTTTCCCAATTTTTCCGACTTCTCCCCTAGTTGATTTTTTCCCGACTTCCGACTAGGTAACTTTGGCTCTAATGGAGGGCAGTCATACCAACTCTCATATGAGCTACCACTGGTTCATTCATATAACCATAGACTAGAGTTACCTTTGATTTTGTATTATTTGATTAATTGTGTTAATGTAAAGAGATGGGTCGGGTTATATGTACAGTCAGGTCGGGTTGTGTGTGTATACATGTACATATATATTGGGCTTCAGTCCCTCAATGAGAAGCATTCCATTCTCTCCAAACCCTAGCCGTTATCTCCTAACATGGTATCAGAGCTCTAGGTTTCTCCGCGGTGAAGGAGACTCCTCCGGCAGCCCCTCCAGCAACCTCTTACACCCGATTCACCCCTCCGGCAGCCCCTCCAGCCCCCTCCTGCACTCGATTCCCCCCTCCGGCAGCCCCTCCAGCACCCTGCTGCACCCGATTCCCCCCTCCGGCAGCCCCTTCAGCACTCCGGAAGCCCCCGTCGCCCTCTCCTGCACCTTCTGCATCCCCCGCCGCCCCTCCTGCACCCGATTCCCTTCTCACCCGCACCGGCAGCCCCTCCAGCCCCCTCCTGCACCCGATTCCCCCCTCCGGCAGCCCCTCCAGCACTCCGGAAGCCCCCGCCGCCCCCTCCTGCACCTCCTGCAACCACCGCCGTCCACCTCCTGCACCTCATGAAGCCCTGCCGCCCCCCTGCTGCACCTCCTACAGCACCCCGCGCCCCTTCTCTTCCAACAGAACCCCCCCTGCAGCTCCTCCGACCCCTCCGCCATCCCCTGAAGCACCCGCCGCCCCCTCCTGCACCCCCTGATGCCCCGCCGCCCCCCCTTCTGCACCTGCAGCCCACACCGCCCCCCTCCTGCACCCCCTGTCGCCCTCCATCGCCCCACCGCTACTCCCTTGGCCCTCCTCCTCCGGTCCGTCTACTCTGTACCGGACTGCTCGGGACCTCACTTGTGCCGGCTCGCCCCCGTACTTCAGGGTTATGGCTTCCTACAGTATCTCTCGGCTCCCACATTGCTTGCACACAGTCGCTGATCGTCGAGTCCCTCCGTCTCCTCGTTTTGATGGTATTCTCGGGCCACGTCCCTCCACCACGTCAGTCGACTGTGGACGTCATCAGGGTCCCCTCCGCCATGATGGCGAGACTGCTGCTGCTGCTGGTCTCCCTACTCCAGCATCGCCTGCCACCAGTCCTGCTCCGTCTTAGTCTTACTCCGACCGCCTCCAGCGCTTTGAGGAGTTACTGTTGCGATACCTCGCCTCCACCAGCTCTTCGACAGATCCCAGTTTCTCTGCCACTCCGGGTATTTCTGCTCAGTCTCGGTCTTACTCCGACCGCCTCCAGCGCTTTGAGGAGTTACTGTTGCGATACCTCGCCTCCACCAGCTCTTCGACAGATCACAGTCTCTCTGCCACTCCGGGTACTTCTGCTAAGTCTCGGTCTTACTCCGACCGCCTCCAGCGCTTTGAGGAGTTACTGTCTCGATACCTCGCCTCTACCAGCTCTTCGACAGCTCACAGCCTCTCTGCCACTCCGGGTACTACTGCTCCATAGATCTTCGACTTGGGTGCCTCTTGCCACCTTACCTCCGATCATTCTGTCCTCACGGATTGTAGCCCTGCTCCTACCCACATGGGGATCCACACTGCTGACGGGACTCGTGTACCCATTTCGCAGTGTGGATCCATCACCCCTGCCTCCGATCCCACTGGTCGCCTAACCTTATCTCGTGTTCACCTTGCTCCCTGTTTAAACATTAACTTAATATCTGTTAGTTCTCTTTGTGACTCGGGCCTGATCGTTACATTTACTTCTTCTTCTTGTTATGTGCGAGATCCGCGGACGGGTCATAGAGTTGGGCTGGGTCGTCGAGCAGGGGGACTCTATCAGTTGGATCACCTCCAGGTTCCCACTTCCACTCCGTCAGCTCTGTCTGTTACCTCTGATGCCAATTTGTGGCACAGAAGGTTAGGTCACATATCCAGTGATCGACTCCAAAGCGTTTTTCGTTCTGGCGCTTTGGGTCGGGTGTCCTCCCCTCTCTCTGTCTGCACTGGGTGTCGATTAGCAAAGCACCTTGCTCTTCCTTTTTATACTAGTGTTTTCCGTTCCAGCGCCCCTTTTGATCTCGTTCACTCTGACGTGTGGGGTCCTGCTCCAGTTGCCTCTTTTACTGGTTTTATGTATTATGTGAGCTTCATAGATGATTACTCCCGCTGCACCTGGGTCTATCTCATGCGTCGCCGCTCCGAGATTCCTCATATTTACCGGACCTTCACTACTATGCTTCACACCCAGTTTGGTCGACGCATTAAGACTTTTCGGTCTGATTGTGCCCAGGAGTATCTCTCCTCTGAGATGCGCGAGATCCTTCAGACTTACGGCACTCTTCACCAACAGTCGTGTCCCCATACCTATGAACAAAATGGAGTCGCCGAGCACAAACATCGCCATGTCCTCGAGACAGCATGAGCTCTACTTCTGTCTGCTTCTGTTCCACATTCCTACTGGGCTGAAGCCGTCTTGACCGCTGTTCACCTCATTAACATCACTCCGTCCTCATCCCTCTCTGGTGTTTTCCCGTACGAGCGGCTTTACCCCACATCTCCTGACTACTCTCTTCTTCGTACCTTTGGGTGCACGTGTTTCGTCCTCCTCCCTCCCCATGAGCGCACCAAACTCTCTGCTAGGTCTGTTAGGTGTGTTCACTTAGGACTCAGTCGGGAGCACAAGGGCTATCGGTGCTACGATCCCTTGGCTCGTCGGATCCGTGTCTCTCGCCACGTCTCCTTTGTAGAGGATATACCGTACTTTTCCACTGAGTCCCGGGATCTTCCCTCATCACTTACGTCATCTTCTACGTCGTCACCCCCTCTCATCATCCCCTTCCTACCTCCGTATCCTGCTCCCACGCCCACCTTCCCGGTTGAGTCTCCTCTACCTTCCTCGCTTCCCCTGTCTCCACCACCTCCACCTCCACCTCCATCATCTCCACCACCTCCCCCGCCACCTCCCTCTCCCTCGTCACCTCCACCACCACCACGTATCACACGTGTCTACGTTCGTCGCTCCACAGTTCCTCCCACCGAGTCTGTCTCCACTGGTACTACTTTGCCTGCAGCTGCTCCCACCTCTCCGGCCGCGGATCCTGGTCCTGTTCGGCGCTACCCTTCGCGTGAACATCACCCTCCTGACAGATATGACTACTCCCCTGACAGGTTTGGTTACTCAGTGTTTACTCCTGTTTCTCCTGACACTTCTGGACACTCTGTTGTTGCCTCCTACTCTCCGTCCTACCAGGCCTTTCTTACAGCTCTTCACACCCACCGGGAGCCCTAGTCGTACCGTGAGGCAGTTGTACACCCAGAGTGGCGACAGGCCATGACAGTCGAACTTGAGGCCTTTCAGCGGACTCAGACGTGGGATTTGGTTCCTTGTCCCACTGGCGTGGTTCCTGTTAGCTGCAAATGGATCTTCAAGATCAAGACTCGACCTGATGGGTCCATTGAGCGGCATAAGGCGCGCCTTGTTGCTCGTGGTTTCTCCCAGGAGTATGGGATTGACTACGAGGAGACGTTTGCTCCCGTGGCCCGGATGACTACTGTTCGCACCTCTTAGCTGTGGCAGCTGCTCGAGGGTGGCCTCTACATCAGATGTATGTGACCAACGCTTTTCTCCACGGTGATCTCTCAGAGGAGGTATACATGGCTCCTCCACCGAGCGTCCCTGCTCCTTTAGGTCACGTATGTCGTTTGCGCCGAGCCATCTATGGGCTCAAGCAGGCCCCTCGTGCCTGGTTTGAGCGATTCCGCAGTGCAGTCCTGGCCGCCGGGTTTGTTGAGCGCCACTCTGACTATGCCCTGTTCACTCGCTCCTCCAGTCAGGGTATTGCAGTTCTTCTTTATGTGGATGATATGATCATCACCGGGGATGACAGTGCCACCATAGCGTCCCTTCAGCGCCACCTCCAGAGTCAGTTTGAGATGAAAGATCTGGGCCCTCTTCGCTATTTTTTGGACCTCGAGATTGCCCGGTCAACTCGTGGTCTGTTAGTCTCCCAGCAAAAGTACATCTCCGATATCTTTGCTGTGCTGCTCTTACTGACTCTCGCACTGCTGACACACCCATGGAGCTCGATTTGAAGCTTCTTTCTACAGATGGTGAGCCACTCCAGGATGTCTCCCGCTACCAGAGGCTGGTTGGGATGCTCGTCTACCTCACTATGACCCGGCCAGACATTGCCCATGCTGTTGGCATTGTTAGTCAGTTCGTTCAGTCTCCCCGTTCGGTTCACTATGCAGCAGTCCTTCAGATTATCCGCTACCTCCGAGGCACCATCACCCGCTCACTACTTTTTCCCTCTACCTCTCCGTTGGTGCTGCGTGCCTACTCCGATGCAGATTGGGCAGGAGATGTAGCCACTCGCCGTTCTACTACCGGATACTGTGTGTTCCTTGGTGATTCTCTCATTTTTTGGCGAAGCAAGAAACAGGAGTCTGTTGCTCGCTTAAGCACCGAAGCCGAATACAGGGCTATGGCTTCCACCACCGCAGAGATTGTCTGGCTTCGCCGCCTTCTACTAGACCTGGGAGTTGTGATATCCGGGTCCACGCCTCTCTTCTGTGACAACCGGAGTGCTATTCAGATTGCTAGCAACCCGGTATTTCATGAGCGGACAAAACATATTGAGGTTGATTGTCACTATGTTCGCCAGGAGTTTCTCGACCACACCATCTCCTTGCCATTCATTTCATCATCGGAGCAGACTGCTGATTTTCTGACGAAGCCCCTTACGATTGCTCGCTTCCGGCATTTTATCAGCAAACTCTCGGTCCATGATCCACCGTGAGTTTGAGGGGGAGTGTTAATGTAAAGAGATGGGTCGGGCTATATGTACAGTCGGGTCGGGTTGTGTGTGTATACATGTACATATATATTGGGCTTCAGTCCCTCAATGAGAAGCATTCCATTCTGAATCCTGTCATTTCCATGTGGAGATCAATTCCTTTGCAAGAATATTCATCAACTGTAGCCTAACTAAGAATACTGGGAGTTAGTGACAAATCCCATTGAACTTTTTTTGGATATTTACTCATATTATATTGAAGCTTACCTTATCTTACCTTAGTGGGATGGATAATTTGCCACAAGGCAACTATTGCTTCTGGCGAAGCAACATGTTCATGAGCAAGTGAATGAACAAGCATCGAGTTGCTGATCGTAGCCTAGTTATTACATTTGGACTTCTCTGACTCAAAGGACATGAAAACACATTTTTTATGTTTAGCTAGTTGTTTTTACTAGCGACACTGCAAATCCTGCTTCAAAGAGAGCCCTTTCATCTTCCGAACCCTAACTCTTTCATACCTGGATGATCCAAAAACTTGTGGAAATGCTTCCTTCACCATGGTTACCAAGTCGGAAAAAATCGGCTAGGGGAGAAGTAAAAAAGATTGGGAAAAAGACAAGGAACAAACAGTATAATTTAAAAATATTTTACTCAGATTCCAACATTTTTTTTTAGCAGTACATGATGGGATTAAAACACAATAATCGAGATTAAAACGCAAAAAATCATAATTTTTTCTCAAAATCGTGACTTTTTAAAAAACCAGGAAAGAGTCGTGTAGCGAATGTTCCTTCATTGCTCGAGTGGCTGGCTCATGATCGGATCTATGACCTGCATGAATGGGATCACACGTGACCCACTCCTGAATCACTTAAGACTTTCGAACCTTCAACCTCAAGAATCCATGTTGTATATGGTTAGTAAGTTGATCCTCTCTCGTGATACAGCTTCTTCCCATTGTGCTCCTTTCTCCTCGGCCCATGAAGACAAAATGTAGGATTGAACCTTCTTAGGAGTTGTCTTTTTCCAGTGGCCAGATTCCATACCCAGATGTAGTGTAGATAGAATATCTCCCATTCTTGCTCCTTAAACCCCCAACAAGCCCTCTCCTTTGCTCTTGATATAGATAACGTTTCTGCTTCCCTTCCAAATGATGGTTGACCTACACCACTGCTTGCTTTCGATCTTCCATTTACCACATAAGTGGATACATAGGAATCCAAATATGCCAAATCATGTTACGCTCTACGATGTTGTCGTTCCCTCACATTGATCGTTTGCTTTTTATTTAGCAAAAGTTCTTCTCTTTGCCCTTCAGTTTTCAGAAGAGAATTGGAATGACTTTGGAGCCTTATGGGTTCTGGAATTGACCGACATAAGGACTTCCATGGGGCATAGTGGCGTCCTATGTTTAATAGAAGGATTTTTTTATTTGAATACTTAAAGAGAAAAAGCAAAATAATATATATAATAATAATAATAATAATAAAAATAATAAAAATAATACTTTTAAGTTGCTATCAAAATAGTCTAGTTAGTAATTGCTTTTTTTTTTACATTGAGCGATGTAAAGTCAAAATCATTTTGGTTATTCTCGCAATTCTAATCAAATGATGTGGATCTAATATAGTATGGACACTTCTTCATGTCAAAATAATTTTCTATGAGGAACTGTTGAACTTAATAAATTCTGTTGTACTTAACAATTTTCTGTTGAGGCCTGTCCCGTATAGATACTTCAATTAGATCAATGGGAAACACATGAGACATCCCTATTATCCCCCATTGGATATTCGTAATTACCATTGCTTAGCTTTCAAATTCTCCTCAGAAGCACCCATCTGCTCTTTGATACAAGGAGTGCTTCTGGTTCTGTGTGTGCTTTAAACAATTTTTTGCCTTCTCCACACACATATAGAGCTCTTCGTAGGTATGAAACATTGTTCTTTATGGGTGGTATCTCATCGAGATTGATCTTTCTATGCTTTTTTCATTCTAGGGTATCCGCATATCTTTGAAACAAAGCTTTTCATATGGCTGATATTGCTACCAATAACCAACCTACTCGAAATGTGAGAAACAAGAAACAACGATCACATGCGTACATGCCTATGACTTTATTTCCCACAATTTCTGCAGAATAAGATCCTGAATTTGAGATTTTCTACACCAACGATATTCTCTTGAATGAAGGAACTCGTGCTTGGTTGACGACTCCCAATATTGCGGCTGTCCATGGTTTTGATTGTCATATCTTGCTTGTTCTAGTGAAAAAATTGTTTTGTTAACCAAGCAGTCATAGACAAGCCATTCCTTTGTTCTGTCCCTTTCATTTGTGGACTGTACCATTGCATCAAGATCATGTTGGCATTGTAAATTCACTTTTCTACCCTATTAGTTGTACTCAAGGTTCAAAAAACAAAATCTTTTGTGATATTTCACGAAATATTTCGTTTTTCTTAAGTACTGAAATAAAATACCACCCTCAATCTCTGTCGGCTTGCAAAGTACAATATATTTCGCGATATATCGCCAATTTTTTCTAATTTTTCAGAAAATTTTGAGAAATTCCAAGAAATTCATCAGAATCCCTAAATTTCATTCGTTCAACTTCTTTAGCGTGATTTTTCTTTGGAATTTGGTTTTGGGGTGTTAGATACTTAGATCCTTCATCTAATACCATTTTGGGGAGATCAAATTAACAAAAAAACACATCAAATCATTTTTTCGGATCGAGACATTCTTTCTTAAAAAAATCGAACTGGTAAATCATAGATTTCTTTCTATTAATTTGTTTCTAGTTGTTTAATTGATAACACGATGGTGTCAGAACATTTGATCTATCAAGATTTTGTATTCTTACACCGGTTTTGGGGATCCATCTCTAAACTTACCATATCTACCTTTAAAAAAATTGGGGGTTTGGAAAAAAAAGAAGAGGTCTTAATGTTGATGGAATCACTTAAATTTTGGATATGTTGTTGATGTTTTGCATATCAACAACTTTATATGATCAGATTTCATTTTCATAAAACAATATTTTCATCGTTTTAATGTTTAGATAGTTATGTCTGTTCAACATACATAGAGATACATTCTATGTAGAGTTCCACACCCCAAGAGAGCGCAAAAATATAATTTAAGTGGTCCAAAGTGTGTATCTTTGCTTGATATATGACTATTCAGAGTTTCACTGAAAAATTTGATTAAAAATCAATATTTCCACCATTTCTATAAAACTATAACATTTCCACACTGTTGAACTATTTCCACAAAATATTTCCATATCTCCACTGTCAAAATTTTGGTCGAAATGGAAATTTCAAACCTTGGTTGTAATTAGGTTGGTAAATCAAATGATCTTTCGCATTAGTCCTGATCTCGGATAAAGGTTGAGAAAGGGATTCATGCAACCTTCAATGCATGGTTGCACGTGACGTTATACCTTCTGATTAACATGTTGACATCATTTTATTTTCCCAGGTAGGTAGATACATATTAAGCAGTCGATAACTATTCATGTGTGCCAAACATGCGAGAGCTCAAAGTGGTCGATTGAGATAGAGCCATAGAGGTTTCCTAAGTCCTAACTAAGAAATAGGACATTATGGCTTTGACGAAGTATCCTCCTCGATCCATAACCATAACCATCAAGCTATGTTCCATCTATATCATTTCATAGTTTGAATTGGTTTTTTACGTCGTGCTTTCAGTAGGCTCCTCGACCATGGTTCGATAACTTTTTTAGTTTTCTTAAAAAGAGGGATAAACAAGAAATGTAGCGAACTATTCTCTATTTCTTACGAAGGCATAAATTGGTAGAACTCTATCGATTTTCTAATTAATCCCGTTGGTACATACAGTTTAGTAGAATATGAGAGTGATTCATGCACACCATCTCTTTCTTTTATAAAGCACTCTACCAATTCTTAGTTTTTCACAAATAATTTATATTCAGTTTCTTGCTCTATATCTTTAATTTTTGGAAGATTTGACATTGCAAACAGACATTAGAGTTGGTCTGTCTTCTCATCCAAGATGACTCAAAAGGAGGTAAAGGCTCAGATAAAGGGTATGACTAAGAAAGAGGGTAGTAAAAAATACATCAGAAATCCTATGAAACCAACTTTGCTTTTTTGTAAAGTTGTGCGTGTTTCTCTCATTTTGCTTTTCCCTCCCCCTTATTATTCTCTGAGATAGGCAATCCTATCCGTACACTTTTGGACTTTGCTCCATCTAGATAGAGGCCAATTTTCTTGACTTGAACTTATAGTCGAACACACCGGTTGATTCACTAATTCATGGGAAGGTTCCGAGTTTTGGATCTAAAATATTTCAGAAAGTGTCTCTAAAGTAGATTGTAATTAATCAAGTCTTCCCATTTTTTCCTATCCGAGTGGGGCTTCATTGGTGATCCACTTTGTCTTTCCTCGCGGTTTTTGTGTCTCATGGAAAATGGTTGGCTATCCAAAGAAAGAAAGGAGTGGTTCAATTCGATCACATATGCAATATGACCGCTTTGGGGCATCCTCAAGAATCCTATGACGGGTCGATCTATAGGAATCACACTTCAGATCGATCTCCCCTTGGCCGCTTCTAGAAGTCTAGTTAGGACCGATATTCGACCTAGCTAAGGGTCGGCCCTCCTTGAGAGTCCCATTAGGATTCGACACCTTGTAGATTTTAGGGTTGACCTCCCTTTGGTTGCCCCTTTTATAAGCCCTCCAAGGAGCCGAGTTTAGGGTTACTGGCTTGCACATTAAAGACAAAGAGACAAAAAGAAAAAAAAAAGGACAGGGGTGAGAGAGTTGGCTTTCAATAAAGGCTGGAGGTTCATGTCGCATCTCCAGCCAACCAGTCTCTATGGCCTTCACCAATTTCGTACATGAGCATCATCGTCTTCTCTAGATGTATAATTTCATTATCGCTATCAAAAGCGAATGATTTGTCTCAACAGGTGTGATTTATAAATATGTAGATGCATGTATAATCTACATCATAATAAACTTCTTATGACATGGATATGATTTAATATCGATGATCAATTTATTTCATTTTATGCTACAAAGATATTTGCATGTTTTGTTTATGTACAGTTGCAATTAAGGATGATCTATTTTTTCTTTTACAATTGACAAAAATTTTTATTACATATTCATGACTAAATCTTTACAATTTGTACCAAAGAGGAGTGACAGACCCAGAAACTTCAAAATTTAAAAATTTGGGGGGGGGGGGGCATGTGTAAAGATTTTATAAAAAAATCTTAAATGCTCAAAAGGCCCTTCAGGAATTTTGCCAACTTTGGGGTGCCACAGCCCTCCTCAGCCCCCCCTGGTTCCGCCCCTGGGTATCCTAGTTTTTTTATTGGTTATGGTCTTATTTCTTCTAAGTCTATGTTGTTTTTATTGGTCGAGTTTCTAAGCAGTTTTTATAGTTGATCTCATAGCTAGACTTGACATAGTTGCTTTTTTGTGCCACAAGAGAGAAGGAAGATTGGTGCCAAGGAAAACAGAGTAAGCCGTAGTGGAGAATCAATCATCCAGGCAACTAGCCCAATCTTCATCAGAGAAGGCAAAAAGATAGGATGTGGGTCTAGCCTTAAGTTGTAAACCAAGACCCGAGGCTTCCTTTGAGATAGCACATTATACGCTTAGTGGCTTGGAGATGGGAGGTGGTTGGAGCATACATGAACTGACATACCTTATTCACCACGTTCGTGATATCTGGCGAGTGTGTGTAAGATACTGTAAGGCTCCCACAAGACTTTGAAGTTGGTGCTATTGCAGCTACACCTCTAGATTTGTCAGGTATATTGTGAAGAATGGCATGGATTGGTAGGAAATACCGTTCCGGAACAATATGAGGCGGGATGGGCATCAGATTAACAGGTATATAATTGTTAGGATGCCCCAAAACATTAGAAGCATGAAATCCAAATGGAAAAAAAGATACAGAAGCTACCCAACCTATTAGATCATATACATGAAAATAAGGGTAAGAAGCTATTTTATTCATCTCTGAATGTACACCCAATGGATTATTTGATCCATTTTGATGCAATGTGGCAAAATTAATGCGCCACACTTACTAAAATAAGGGGAGTGTAAATGATGGAGACTAAAAAATGATTGAAAGTGCCATTATCCACGAACAAACCACCCCAAAGTCAAGCACTATGTTATCTCCTACATGTATGGCGTTAAGTAACCTTGTAAGTATTGTAGCTCCCCAAAAGCTCATCTAACCCCAAGGTGGTATGTATCCTATAAAAGACGTCACAATCATTAGTTGGGATATGACAACTCCTCGACGCCAAACAAATTGCCTAGGACTTCTACATCTTGCATGGTATAGACCGCAAAAAACATGAAGTGAACCATAACGAGAAACTTACATACCCCCCATTAGCATGTATATAACAGAGCAACCTGCCCCCTTCAACTTCTTTCATAGCGTGTTCTATGTTGTTGAAAGCTAGATCCACATGAGGTGTGTGATGCATAGCTAAAAAAAAGCCAGTGACTATCTGAATGACTAAACTAATACTTATTAACGGACCAAACCCACACCAATAACTAAGATTGCTTGGGGTTGGATGATCTATGGAATGCTGGTTAAGTTTGGAGGATATAGGTTGTTTAAGAAGAGAGAATCGTTGGTTCCTCATAGTCATTTCTCTTTTCTGTCATGACAGCTCCTCTTCCCCCTTATTGATCCCCTTACCTTGATGGAAACCGGCATCGTTGCGCCCTGAATAATCAAGCCACTCAGAACCCTATGTCAATCCCACGATACCTTGACGATCTAGGGTTTTAACCTAGCCACCTAGGTATTTTAGTGCCCTAATGACCAACAATGTCCTGTTCGCCAAGCTGCATGCATGCTTCTTGCATCGTGTATGTGTTTCATAGAAAAGAATATAGAGCTTTTACTATAATACGAATAATTCTTTGTACTTATAATTTGTTAAATTGAAGTTTAAATTCTCTTAATTGTTGATGAGTTTTATTTGCGTTTCCTAGTATATAGATTTATTGTGGGAAAAAATGCCAAGAAAATTATATTTCCCTGGATTTATTAGCTTGTCTACAATGCACTGAAAAGTTGAAATTTAGTTTGCGCTGTTGTAGTGGAGTTTGATTAGTCTAGTGGGAGACTTTGATAATTAAAGTGATCAAAGCTTTTCCTCATTGCAAATTGGCTTATAAGTTTTTTATTGGTATGAAGTTGTACCAATTTGCTTTGCTTGTATCACTAACCAAGTTGCAGGTGTTTTGTTGTAATCTATTTGTGTTTGGATGAATGTGCAATATTTTGAAAGCCATGCTTCACCTATAGATTAACTTTGTCAATTACTTCTGATGCTTGTTTGAATGTTGTCACCGGCCTTTTTTTTTCATAATTAGTTTCTGCACAATTGTCTTAGTGTGTCCTGAGTATAATTAGTTTGATTTTGAGTAGATATGCATTCTAATTAATGCCCTTTTGTATTATCTAATTGTTTAACCAGATGGTTCAAGTCATCGAATTTCTGCTCTTAAAAGAGAAGAACTCGAGCAGCTGATAGTTAAGCTTATATTAGACCGTGTTTTGGTAAGCTACTACTTCTGGGCATGTCATTCAAGATGTGTATAATGGTACAACTACAAAGGCCTTCTCTAAAAGCTATGACACACGTATAAATTGTTATACACTAATACCTATCTCTCCTATCAGTACAAATTACTTTTTTATTTCCCTGTCCTCTTCTAGGCTCTATTACCAAATTCTCCGATTTTTTGAATTAGTCACATTTTAATCTCGACTTATTCAGTAAACGTTCACTACATGACTCTATCCCGATTTTTTTAAAAGTCACGATTTTGTAAAACAATCACGCTATTCATGTTTAAATCCCGATTAATAATGTTTTAATCATGCCATGTACTACTCCAAAAACATGCGTGTGTGTGTGTGTGTGTGTGTGTGTGTGTGTGTGTGTGTGTATAGAATCCCTCAAGTGAGACCACTTGGTGCGATCCCGTGGGTTTACCATGTTCAATATGTATGTTGCACCTTTTTCCATTCAAATGTTTCAGTTCAGTGATTTAACCAGTGGTGTGCAGGCGCGTTGGGCTCGGGAAGGAGGGGAGGAAGTAGGAAATGGTGGTGGTTGACCGGAGGTTGGGAGGAAGATGGTGGTGGTGGGTGCATGGGTGGTCGCCGGAAGCGGGGAAGATGGGAAATGGTGGTGGTTGGCCGGAGGTGGGGAGGAAGATGGTGGAGGTGGGTGTATGGGTGGTCGCCGAAAGCGGGGAAGAATGAAGGAGGGATGGAGGAGGTGGTTGCAGGTGATAGGAGAAGATGGCGAAGGTGGGGGAAACGAAAGGAGGATGGGTGGTGGTCGGTCGGAGGTGGGGAAGAAGGAGGGAAAGAGGTGGGGTTGTCGGGATTGGAGGAGGAGGTTTGCTAGGGTTCGGGTGGCCGGAGCCAGGAAGGTGAAGGAGGGGGTTGTGGTGTTGGTTCGTCGGGAATCACTGAACTGAAACATTTGAATGAAAAGAGGTGCAACATGTATGTTGAACATGGTAAACCAACATGATTGCACCACATGATCTCATTAAAGGGATCCTCATATATATATATAGAGAGAGAAATGCTATAGTGCGGCACCACACCGTTGCTGTCTAATGCACTGCTGCGTGCATGCGATGCACGCAGCACATGCATCAGACGGCTGCGGTGCGGTGCCGCATGCCGCAGCATAGCATGTCCCTATATATATATATATATATATATATATATATATATATATATATATATATATATATATATATATATAGAGGAATGATAAAATGTGGCGTGCGGTGCATGCGGCGTAGCACCGCAGCCGCCTGATGCACCGCTGCGGTGCGTGCGATGCACGCAGCGGTGCATCAGGCGACTGCGGTGCGATGCCGCACGCACCGCACGCTGCATCCTAACACGCCCCTATATATATATATATATATATATATATATATATATATATATATATATATATATATATATATATATATATATATATATATATATATATATATATATATATATATATATATATATATATATATAGGGGGCTGCTATGCTGCGGCATGCGGTGCGTGCGGCATGCACGCAGCAGTGCATCACACGGCTGCGGTGCGATGCCGCACGCACCGCATGCCGCATTCAAGCATTTCTCTCTCTCTCTCTCTCTCTCTATATATATATATATATATAGGGTCAGGTTCAATGAACACTGTTTTTGCACTTAAATTTTTACACCGATTTTCAAATCAACTAGATAGAGGTTTCAGAATTTCTTGATTTTTTGTGAGCATAATCACCTTGACTTAGATAGCATGTCCACAAAAAATCAGCACATTCTAAAGCCTCCAAGTACATCAAAACGAAAAGGCTTTATCAACCGTCCATTTTAATCGTTAATTTGAAGAGCATATTTAATAAGTCTAGAGGCTTTAGAATGTGCTGATTTTTTGTAGATGTGCTATCTAAGACAAGATGATTATGCTCACAAAAAATCAAGAAATTCTGAAACCTCTATCTAATGGTTTGAAAATCGGTGTAAAAAATTGAGTGCAAAAACAGTGTCTATTGAACCTAACCCATATATATATATATATATATATATATATATATATATATATATATATATATATATATATATATATATATATATATATATATATATATATGCTATAATGCGGCATGCGGTAAGTGCGGCACCTCACCGCAGCCGTCTGATGCACTGCTACGTGCATCCAATGCACGTAGTTCGTGCATCAGACGGCTGCAGTGCGGTGTCGCACGTACCGCATGCCGCAGCATAGCATGCCCCTATATATATATATATATATAGGGGAGGGATACTCTTACAAGTGAAGTCTTACAAGTGGGATCTTACTAATGATCCCAGCCATCCATTTCGGAATGGATGGCTGTGATCAATTCTCCCTTCTCTATCACTCTCTCTCTCTCAATCTGTGTAAACCCAGCCATCCCCCGACCCTCCCCGACCCCCCTCCCCGACCCCGACCATCCCCACCGGCTCCGGCGCGCGGCGTGGGGCGCGGAGCGACAGGCTGGAGCGGGGCCGACGAGGGGCGGCGGGCGCGGAGCTGCGGGGTCGGGGTCGGAGCAGGTGCGGGCCGGCGAGGGGCGGCGGGGCCGGAGCAGGCGCGGGCGCGGGCCGGCGAGGGGCGGCGGGACGGCGCCGGGCGGTCGGGGTGCTGTGATCGCGCAGGCGACAGTGGGGTTGGGGCTACCGGACGGGACGGGGGGGGTCGGGAATGGAGCCGGACAAGAGGGGGGGGTCGAGACCGTGGTCGGGGGAGATGGCCGGCGCCGGAAGAGTTGGTCGAGGAAGGCCGGAGGGGAAGGGCGGGGTCGGAAGGGGCCGCCGGAGCCGGAGGGGGAGGGGGGTCGGGTCGGAAGGGACGCCGGAGCCGGAGGGGGAGGGGGGTCGGGCTGGGTCGGGCTGGGTTTTACTTGGGAGAAAGAGAGAGAGATAGAGATGGATAGGGAATTGATTCCAGCCATCCATCAGATCCGATCTGATGGCTGGGATCATTAGTAAACAATGCTTGTAAGACTTCACTTGTAAGAGTATCCCTCCCCATATATATATATATATATATATATATATATATATATATATATATATATATATATATATATATATATATATATATATATATATATATATATATAAGGAATAGGGAACACTGTCCTCCCGACTAGCCAACACGCTAGTCCTCCCATCAATTTGGGTGCCACATGACACTTTTTAACCATATTGTTTTTTATGGATGATCAATCCACTCTATTTAGATAAAGATTTTAAAAAAAACCTAAAATAACCCGATCAACGGTTGACAAATTTAACGGTAAACTGTAGCAGGCAAATAGCCCTTGCTATGGTTAATTTAAAAATGCCACTTGGCATTTTTTGTTTCAAATTTTTTTTTCATGATTATTGTTAGGAGGGGTGTACCCACCTTGACCAACCCCTAACCCCGGTTAAAAAGTGTCATGTGGCACCCAAATTGGTGGGAGGACTAGTGTGTTGGCTAGTCGGGAGGACCGTGTTCCCTATTCCCATATATATATATATATATATATATATATATATATTGGGCTTAGTCCCTCAAAATTCCTATATATATATAGGAATTTTTGATAACACTCTGACCGATTCCTTCAGAGACGGTGTTAGAATAGAATATATGTTTGAGGCAGAAAAGTCCCCTCTTATATTATAGAGACTGGTGGATAACACTTCAAAAATGCAAAAAGGGGCAGCAAAGGAAAAAAATCTCTGATGCACTTTTCCTTGAAACCATCATCGTTGTTCTGCTTTAGCCTAAGCCACTACTAGGGTGGAGAGGGAATGTATATTGTAGAGAGTATGCCATTGAAAAAAATCTAGGAAGCACAAACACTTCCCCAGGCCTCCCTTACCCGTGTCGGACACTTGTCGGACACCGACACTCGCTGGACACTCGTCGGACACGCACCGGACACGCATGTGCCGTGTCCCACGTGCTTCCGGGAGCCATACACGATCGGACACTTGCTGGACACTCGCTGGACACGCACCGGACACGGTGGGTTATTCAATATAGGGTCGGGTCACAAGCTGCCTTAGAGGATAAGATAGGTTGAAGCCAAAACGGAATCACAGTCGTTCTTTTGCATGTCATTTGGTTCTGAGTATAATTCACTTGTCAGGCTGATTGTAACGGACGGTTACGATTCAGTTTTGGCTTTAACCTATCTGATCCTCTGAGTTTTCAGATAGGTTGAATCCGTGTAACTAATGGTTGCGATTCAGTATGCATTAAATTTTCATTTTAGTTGTTTTCTATGAGATTTTTTCGGTTATTGAAATATATATGAATTATGAACACACATAAAATATAAATAAAAAATATTAATTTATTTTGTTGTGTCCCCGCCGTACCCGTGTCCTCTTTTTTTAGGATTTGCCGTGTCGGCGTACCCGTGTCGTGTCGTAAGCGTGTCCCCGTACCAGTGTCAGTGCTTCTTAGAAAAAAAAATAAGTTGTAGGGAGAGAATGTTGTAGAGAGAGAAGATTGAAGAGAAAGAATATAGAGAGAGAGCATTGCATAGATAGACTGTTGTAGAGAAAAACATTGTAGATAGAATATTTTGGAGAGATCATACTGTAGAGGGAATATATTGTAGGGATTATATTGTGAAGAGGGAATATATCATAGGGGGAATACATGTTTTATTGAGAGTTGTAGAGAGCATATTGTAGAGGGAATTTATATTCTAAAGAGAGGATGTAGAGGGAATGTTGTAGAGAGAATGTCATAGAGATTATATGTTCTAGAGACAATGTTATAGAGACTAGAGAGGATATATGCTATGGAGAGAATGTTACACATATAGTTTCTAGAGAGAGATTATAGAGAATGGTTCAGCTTAACTGTATTTCCACGGAAACATGTTTCCACCTTATGAAACAGTGGGTGGACTGGCTCTTCCATGGAAACAATCATTGTCATGATATGTGTATCAAGGGACGACAGTTTTGAATTCAACAGAAGGTTGAATAGAAGTTGGGAAAGTCACCACTCAAGTTCCCATAAGATCAATGGGGCACATCTCAAATTAAGGGACCAAAAATGATTGACACAAATTTTACGGTCGTTTGTTAGCATCATATCAATCTTCTAAGATTGGTGTATGAAACCTAACCAAGGTAAATTTTGGCAAGAGAAGGGCATGCCAAGAAACCTAGAAGGTAAGTTTGCAGCTAGGGTGACCTACCTTTTTAGTTACACAGTGTAAGCTCATGCAAACAAGGAACAACCCTCCAAACTTATATACTCTAGACAAGGTGCTGAGTCCATACGAAGTTGGTTGAAGGCATGGTTGGACATATGGAATTGCATTCTCTTTGTGCCAGTAATTTATGCCAAATGGCGGAACTGAAACAACAGTCCCATTAGTTGGGAAAGTATTATAGTCAACAAAAAGAGGAGAGAATATATTGAAGATGTTGCGACCTGCACATGTAGGTTTACCTTTACTTGCACAATCTTTCTACAATATTGTATGAATGACCTTGTCTAGTCTTCTTGTTTTTTCTTGGCTTATTAATCAACTTAATTGCTTTGTTGCCGTTTATTCAGTTGGCTAGATTAATCTGATATTTGATCAAATGTTTCATCATATAGAAAGAAGAATTTCAGCATACGGCCTATGCAACCAACGCATACCTTGCACTAGGGCCACTATGGAAGCAAGCACTTGAAGGTTAGCTGGTTGACTTCCACTTTTCTGTATTTGTTTGTAGTAGGCATCATAGTTGAGGATATTCCATATTTTGCATGCTTGCACTTAACTGTTCATACTGAAATCTTGAATGGCATCACTTCTCTTCAATACGAAATCAAAATTACTATCAAGATAGTAGAAATGCCTACTTGGTCCTAGGGGCTATAATCTTGAAAGCTTAGGCAACCAAGCAGGCCTTTGAAGTTTAAACTTCCAACTTAATTTTATTTTTTATGCAAAAAATGGTTACTTATATTTAAATATGAATACGTGCTTAGTGACTGCTCCTTTGTCAGATACAGTCATGTTGCTGGTAGGGTAATAGCAGGGTGTAACTTTACATATGATCAATTTTTTTGTTGAAAAAGAAGCTAATTATGTTTCTGTATCCCTTGTAAGAACCTTTCCTCCTTCATGTAAGGAGTCAAGAACTTAGGAGCGAATAGAGGATTCTCTACAAAATTCTCCATCCTTGACTTATTTCGGAATCCTTAAAACTAGTTTGAGGGAGAGAAGAAAAAGTAGAAAGTCTGAAAAGAGGTTATTGGTTAAAGTTCAGAACATATATGAATACATGTTAGGTATTTGAAGTAAGCAAAATGTCTATGCATCTCGTTGTTCATCCATTTTTAGCTATTTCTGTTGCCGACCATTTTGAAATACACTGGTGTCGCATCATGATTTGAATTGAAACATCTCACAAGGGCTCACCTGCTCAAGTGAATTAGGTATCTATGACCATAATCACGAATATAGCTTGCCCCTCATCCCATTCCTCAACCGTGGGTGGGTGGAAGAAAACAGTTGTACAATTACAAACTTTACATTCCTAGTTAGGTATTATTACCATTTTTGTGTCACTGTAATGCATTGTTATCTCACCACAGAGAGAAAACCAGTTTCGCTTGAGATTTGCATAGGCCAGCACGGTAATGGAGGCTATTTAAGAGCTTCCAGAAGCTTCCAATCATCTGGTCTTGAGACCAAGCTCGATGATCTTCGCAAGGAGCTATCTTCTAACCACGGAGGAATATTTCCTCACGCTGTTCTATCTGCTCAACATATCATTGCTCTGAACACACAAAAGCCAACCTCCATGACACAGGTTTGACTTGATTACCTTCCCGTTTGCTGCCTTCCCAAATGACTAAACGAGGAATCATGCATAGATAATCGGACCGACCGTTGCGATTCTCATGAATCCTACGCAATCATCACTGAAGATTTATTGACTTTGTATACCACTTCGTGATATGGAAACTTACAGTTGGAGAAGCTAATTGGTAAGGTCAAGACCGAAAAGTATGGCAGTAGAATTATCGACCTGATTCAGGAGTATATCAAGTCGGAGCAGCCGTGCAGTGGTGCAGCCACCGATACCGGCAAAGGCGCTGAAGGTGAAAGCAGGAAGAGGCGGAGGAAGAATAAGGACCTCGTTGTTCTGTCAGAAAGCAGCGAGGATGAACGAGAATAGCCCGTCACACAGTTTTTGTTGAATAAGAAAAGGTATAGTTTTGAGGAAAGATGAATGTTCTTATCTTATTTTTGGGGTGAGACAGATGGTTGTACTTGCAATATTATAAGATTGGGACTGTGCAGATGGAATTCTAGGGTTTTGAAGGACAGGCTTTTTTTGCAATACCCACACCATGGGGGACTTTTGTAATTAAAACAGATAGAACCCTAAATTTTTTTTGCAATACCCACACCATGGGGAAAGTTTTTTTTGTAAAGTTTGAAGGAGGTTTACTTTTTATAACGGTTTTGGATCCTCTCAATTGCATCTCTCCATTAGAACTGTCCAAGGAATGAACTTTTGATATGTATCACCGAAATTTGTGAAATATATCGGTTTTTCCTATCACCGAAACGAAATATATCATACCTAAATGTTTCTTTTTTCCCTTCTGAAATTTTTGTCGAACCCGATTTTTTCAACCTTGGAGCTGTCACAAGATTTCTGTCTTCCATTCACCATCAGAGAACAACCTGAGAAGTCTATGTGGAATTTGTCGGAGAATGGTGGGACTTCTGCAGAGGTTTTCGTTTTCATAATTGGTCCTGGCACTCTTGGGACGTTCTAGATAGGTCTGTGGGCATCGAAATTAGCCAACGAATAAAATCTGGTTTACTTGCAATGGCCTGTGCACAAAGCTTGGTCCACGCACAACGGCCTGCACACAAAGCTTGGTCCACGCATAACGGCTCGTAAAGAAAAAGGGCCAAACCCGACTCGGATGGATCCAAATGGGTCCATCCCATGCAAGTGGGGTCTATTGGGTTCACCCAAGCCCAAAAAGGGGCCGTATGGGTCCACCCAAAAGTGAGGCCCACCGCCCCCCTTCATGCAAACCATGGCCCCCTCCCCCGTGGGGAGGTGCGGCTGGCCAGAAAAGAAAAGAAAAAAAAAAAAAGGAAAGGAAACAAATCTGCCTTGTGCAGGGGGAGGTAGCGTGGACGTCTACACAAACCGTGGATTCACGTCGATCCCTCGATCCGACGGACAATATGAGAAGTCGTGTCGTCATCGATTAAATATGCAAAGATGACTCATATCTCAAAAGATTGAGTCATATCTAGCTCATAACAGCCGCTACAAAAAAGGAAAGAGATAAAGATTGTTTTCCTTAAAAAAAGGAAGATAAATTCCAACGGTAATGGGGACAGATATTCAAGGGATTCAAAAATTGCAATCATATCTCTTCCATCCTCTCCCCTTCGTCTATAAATAGAGGGGCAGGGGGATGGCTTCAAAATTAGGAAACTAGAGATGTGAAGGCTCTGTAGAGAAGGAGGCTCGCTCTTGACGACCCAAGGCTTCACAAGGCACGACAAGCGCATCCCACGGGAACGGCTTAGCCCACAAAAGTCATCATCAACGTGAACACCTTACACAAGAGATCAAAGCATCAACTCCGTGAACGAAGAAGAAAGCTCGAAGAAGAAGGCCCGGAGTCGGCATCATCTCGTTGTCTCCAACAATCTTCAACTCCGAAAATGCCAAAGAAGCCTGGAGAAGCAGATCGATGCGGCCCCACACCCATTGTCTTCAACAAGAATCCGCTCCATTCACGAAAAAGAAACCTTGGAGAAGGATAAGCGAAGCGGTGCTATATCCGTCGTCTTCAACAAACATTTGCTTCATTCACGAAAAAGAAAGCTTGGAGAAGAATACCCGAAGCGGTGCTACACCTGTTGTCTTCAACAAAGCTTTCAACTCCGATTACGCTAAATACTCCTGGAGAAAAAGCCAACGCTATAACCGTCGCACGGAGATCGGTGCTACACCTGCTATCTTCAACAAAGAAGCTGGCTACAACCATCGTACGGAGATCGGTGCTACACCTGCCATCTTCAACAACAAAGCCGACACTACAACCGTCGCATGGAAGATCGGTGCTACACCTATGTCTTTAACAATAAAGCCGACACTACAACCATCGCACGAAGATCGGTGCTACACCCGTCGCCTTTATCAACAAAAGCAGATGCTACAACCGTTGCACGAAGACCGATGCTACACCTATTATCTTCATCAACAAAAGCCGACGCTACAACCTGTGCTGTTTGACTGATGATGGCAAGGGTTCGACTGATGAGGAGACAGTATCTGTGCATGTTCTTGAGGCCTCTAGCGATGAGGAGCAGGAGGATTCCGAATGGTATAGTCTCGGCCTGACTAAGAGGAATTTTTGCGGCTTTCTTGATGATGATCTTCAAAGGGTTAAGAAAGTTTGTGAGAAACTTCAAGCTAGAGAGGGGATATTTGGTGATGAAGTCGTGGTAAGGTGAATAGACCATTCTTCATTTAGTTGTCAATCCGACATTGGAAATGGCATCCCTCTAAAGAATTAAAGAATGTTACGATCTCTAAGTATTTTGTAGCTATGAACATTGGCAAGCGGATTAAGAGCCATTGGCCTAAAGGCGATAGTGTTAGATCAACTCGCAGAGGAGGTGGCGGTGCTTTGGATTTGGTTTGACTTGGTGGATAAAGTCCACAGGTGTTTTGGTGTCTAGTGGCTCACTTGGTGGAGCTGGTGTATTTTTCTTTTTTGGTTAGGTGCTGGTGTGTGGCCCTATTTGGTATGTTGTCCTGCTTACTCACCTTGAGTTAAGCTGGGGTCTGTAATTGCTCTTGTTTTCATTTATAAATTAGTTTTTAACCTCTAAAAAAAAAATCCGACACTATAACCGTCGCACAAAGATTGATGCTGCACCCGCCGTCTTCATCAACAAAAACCGACGCTACAACTGTCGCATGGAGATCGGTGTCACCTGCCATTTTCAAAGGAAACCTTCAACTCCGATCACGCTAAAGAATCTCGGAGAAGAAGAGAAGTAAAGCCGATGCTACAATCGTCACCGCCAAAGTCCCATTCTCGAAAGAAGGAAGCCGGAAGAATAAAGAACTCAAAGACGTCGCCTTCGTCGTTCGAGGTGAAGATCAAGCCAAAGCCAAAAGCAAAATCCAAGCAATTCAAGAACTGCGCCCACGCTAAAGTATGAAGGATCACGAGCAAAGCAACACACTTTCTAACTGATACGACACGAAGTCTGGAATAACAAAAGCACCACAAGCCTCTACATCTTCTACGTTCAAGCGCTAACGCCAAAGCTACACCAACGCCAGAGCCACACTGGAGCCAGACACAAAAAGCTAAAGCTAAGCCAGAGTCAAACGCCAGAAGCCGAAGCCAAAGCCAAAGCCAAAGCCAGAGCAAAGCTAAAGTTACGCCCGCGCTAAAGCCACGTAAAGGCCAAGCAACTACAAAGGATCACAAGCAAAGCAACACTTTCTAGCCGATACGATGCGAAGTCTAGAAGAACGAAAGCACCACAAGCCTCTACCCTTCTACGTTCAAGCGCTAACGCTGAAGCTACGCCGACGCCAGAGCTATGCTAAAGCAAAACCAGAGTCAGACGCTAGAAGCTAAAGCCGAAGGTGAAAGCTAGAATGACTCCGCGAATCGACGATCGAAGACGTCGAGATCTAGCAAGAGCCGAGGGAGACACGAAGATCGAGGAAACAACACCAAAAGCTTCCTAGCTGAAAAAGCACGAAGCACGGAAGGGACAAAAGCAAAGGTCAAAACCACTCGACCTCTCAAGAAACCCGAAACCTTGTAAAGACCTCTGTTCTAGGCAACCCCTCCAGAGCTCTCGCACGAAATAACGTAGAGATGCGGATCAAAGGGATCCTCCAAATGATCTCTCCCACAATCTCCTAGTCAAATCTTCGCCGCACCCAGCTCACCACCCCCGAGTCACCGGGATCTAGCTTGTAATCTCGTGTTGCACAATAAAGACGACCCATATCTTTTTTCCATGCATACAAGGTCCTATGTGAAATTTTGATGGCCTAAAATCACTTTTCATGGCAATGTACAACTTGTGATCAGGGGTCTCTATCGAGTGCACCAATTTAGCAAAGACGAGATGTTCATCTTTTGTCGGTGAGAAGACAGTGACTTGCACCATGAAGAACTAATTGGGATCGAAGATCGTTCCTAATCGCTCGGAGTTCATTTCAACTACAAGGTTTATCATTGCAATGACCCTTTGGCTTGATTTTTACACATCTTGAGCACAACAATTAAGGTCACATCCCAGTGGCAAAGCACATGCCCCTCTATCTAGCAAGTTGTGTAATCGATTCCCATGGGCCTTCCTCCTTTCTTTGTTGCAGTTTTATCTCTCATCTTGGTGGCAGGCTTCTCTCTCACCTCTATGTTTTTTTTTTTTTTTTGGAGGGACCTCATGGTCAGTACGTCAAACCTTCCCTTTCCTACAATATTGTTACAGAGGTGCACATTAGAGAGAGAAACCCGTCACAAAGACAGGAGGGAGCTCACGGGCTGAACGGGGGCATGTGCTTTATGGTGGGATTATCTTTGCTTTTGTGCGGCTCTAAGTACTAGCAAGAGTCTCGAGCCATGCCACACTTTTGATGAAGTTCCTTTTATTTTTTTAGAATGTTTTATTTTTGGGTTATTTTGACTTTGCCCCCCAAATTTTGCCTTGAATTAGACTTTACCCCCCACATTTTCATTAATTAGACTTTACCCCCCAAAACTAACTGTTCCGTTAGCTCACCCCGCAAAACTTTATTTCTTTTCCGTCAGCTCACCCTTTCTCTTAGACGGTGAGTTGACAGAACAGCTAATTTTGGGGGGTAAAGTCTAATTAATAAAAATATGGGGGGTAAAGTCTACTTCAAGGCAAAATTTGGGGGGCAAAGTCAAAATAACCCTTTATTTTTTTTTGGGTACACTAAATGGGATCATAGATAACCTTATAATCTACATATCCTTTCGAGCAAGGACTGACGAAAAGTCGGAGTCCCAGTACGCATCTGAACCATATATGCGGCACCTTGGGCCAGCCAGTGGGCCGCACTGTTAGATGTCGAGTCCACTGCACATAAACATCCACCAGAAGATCCCAAGCCCCCATGCAACTCAGTACATGGGGGCAGGTAATATCAGTACATCCCCGCCCAATGACTAGCATGTTTCTTGCACAAGTAAAGTCAGTGAGCAGCACCACTTGGCGCATATGACGCCTTCC
Organism: Chamaelirium japonicum; assembly: GCA_947650365.1. Lineage (NCBI taxonomy): Eukaryota > Viridiplantae > Streptophyta > Magnoliopsida > Liliales > Melanthiaceae > Chamaelirium > Chamaelirium japonicum. Next base: position 62,477,806 of record OX393549.1, on the reverse strand, counting down.
CAGCTCCTCCAAGGTTCCCCTCGTAGTAGTCAAAACCCACGCACCGCTTGCCAACTCTGACAAGGATTTGAATGAACCATCAGTCCACAAGATATAACTGGCGCCCGAGAAAAAGTTCGGATCACACAAACTGTTCCTAGATGATCTTAAGAATTGGTAGATCAAGTGCTTGCTACATGCAGTCGTAGGGGAGCAGTTCAAGTCAGTATTACCAAACAACTTTTGGCAATGGACCTTCCATGAAAGCCACATGGCCATAGCCATGACCTCACCTAGCACTGGCTCCTCCCAACGAAGAGTTGTCTTCGACCCAGGTTGCAATAGATTAGTATGATACAAATCAATCCCCGTGCACCGTCAAACGCAATTCCAAATCTCTAAGGCCTTAGGGCAATCCCAAAACACATGTTCAATGTCTTTCCCTTGATCCCCACACCACGGGCAACACCGATAACCGGCACCAATCCACTCCCGAAGAAAAACCGTCATTGGTGAGGCTCTATGGAGGAGCTTCCACAAAATGATATGGACCCATGGTGGGAACCGCAGACGCCACATATCAGCCATGAACTCACCCTACTTTCTAATCAGAGAAGCAGTCGGGCGACTGATAAGTAAGATTGGAAGAACAAGTCAGCACATAGTTGCCAAATTCTCAACCTTATTGGGAGGAACAAAACAGTGAACAATCCTGCCAGAAGAATAGGTTTGTAACACAAGTATTAACTACAGCTAAGAAACGTAATACAGAGATATACATCTTTGGGAGGTAACACAGGCTTGTTCAGACGGAGATGAAGCTCGGAATTACGACAGGAAAAGACGAGCTCTTATTTCTGCATAGCAATAGCAAAATTCGATGCTATCTAGCTACAACCACATGTAAGACATGCCCCTTAATATAACAACAGCTCGCGTGGAGAACCGCTCTTTCCGAGTTGAACATCATTTGCACAGGTGGCTTAGCTCCCTGTAAACATAGTAATCATACCATCAGGAAGATCAAGTACAAGGGAAAAGCTTGCTTAATAGCATAAAATACAACGATAAGATAGTTAGATACGCATTATGTAACAGGATCCACTGCGATAGAGGTTGCATCCCAGTGACCAAACTTGTGACTTGGCCCCCCAGGTTGTGAAACTTGTTTATCCGTGCTCCTGTGTCGCAATACTACAGGCAGGGTATCTTGCACTCTAAGCACTAACATGTGATATACTGACCGCGAGGCCCCTTCCAGAAAAGAAAAGAAAGAGACTGCATCGAAAAGACCGCAAGGAATCTGAATACTGCCCTGCTTTCGGTTTTTGCCTCCAAAGTTTCTTGGAGTCGTTTAACATGAAAATAACTCGCACAAAGGGACATGTCTTCAAATCTCTAAAAATTATTGAGACCCGAATGCAGGAGAAATTATTATGTGTATCTAGCCTCGTGTGTGATTGAACTGCATAAGAGGCCTAGTTAAAGACCTCATAATATTATTAATATCTGATAAACGAACAAAAAAATCTAATTCACGATATCTCTACAATTAATGGTCACATTGATTTGTAGGGATATGTAGTTGACTTGAGGTACGGATCATCGCATGAAGATGTCATCAAGTTGTGTTTAAGTAAGCCATCGTTCCATAAGATGTCAAATGAGGGGAATGAAGGGGAGTAGATGTAGAAAGAGAGCTCCATTCAGAGCAAGGATAAACGCTATTGAATTATCAGCAAGGGTATAGAAAGTAAGGGTGTTGCTTGATTAGTTTTGTTAACAAAGTTGTTTAAAGTAAGTGGGAAAGTAGGGAAAATGTCGGACAACAAAGGCAAGTATAATGGTTATTGGTTTATAACAGTAAAAATAACATCAAAACGGGCATAAAGCATCAAGGAATCAAACTAAAGACTCATACAAAAAAATGATGGGAAATGGTGTCCAACAGAGGTAAAGGAAAAGCATTTTATTGAATCAAATTGGTTTTGCGTCGATCAGCTATTCAAGTAGTTTTCTTGGAGCAATTCAGGAGAAATTGAGAGAAAGGTTAAGACAATGTGGCAGGCTATGCTATCAAAATCAGGACTAGTCGGCAACTAATCCCTAGACGGCATTTTGCCGACCGATTAATTCCGATTCTGTCATTGCTGGACGGAATCCCGACTAGTTCCCGACTAGACCCAACTAGTCCCCGACTAGTGTGATTGCCGACTAGTCCCCAGGCAGCATTCTGCAAGCAAAATTGTTTTTTGCAAGGAGTCTTTGCAAACAATTTTGTTTGGATTTTTTTACATTGGTTCAAAGTCTTGAGTCGCAAGACTCACAACTATGGCTCATCCCTGTAATCATCTGTTGAGCACCTGAGAATCTCAGATAAAAATATAGACAAATAATTATTGTTTATTTGTTGATATACATATAACCCTATAATCAAAATTGAGGTTGTTCATAGATTAAACATCATCAAACAAATATTGTGATAAATTCTTAGTTCTGAGTCTTCTGACATGGGCATGAAGCCAATACAACTGTGTTCTGTTACTTATGTAGTTATACCCATGCTGTGAAGTGTGAAGGTATGTATTGTTATTAACTGACTAATATCATATACTTATTGACATTTATGCTAATTCATATATTATATATGTTTAGGAAGGGGGGAGAGGTTAGAATAAGTTTTAGCCGACTAGTCCTAGTCGGCCCTTGGCCGACTACCGACTTTGACTGCATAGGTGGCAGCTGGTTATTTGGTGAGAGTTGAAGTAAAAGGATGCGAGCAGCATTACATCAAGGTAGCTAAAGAGAGAAATGAGGATGCAAAAAACAAGTGTCATAAAACTTTTGGGGTGAGCGATGGTTTTTGGTGACGGAGGGCTGCGTCTGGGGTCTACCCTCAGTATATGCCTCTTTTAACATAGTTTTGGGCATATTGACCCAATATATAGAGAAAAACACATGGACATTGAATTGAGAATTATCATTCACCTCTCTTCCTATCACTTACTCCATCCCTAGCCTCTTATTTTTCAGTAATCTCTTTTTTGCGATCACCACTCCCTTGTTTAGCATCGAAACTTGAATCGAGATTCTCCCGGTATATGATCACTAGGATGGCTAAATGACCAAAACACCCTTACGTGGGATGAAGCTACTTACACCATGAGTTATGCTTTAAGGCTACCATGTGATAAGCTAAAGATATGGAAAAATAGGCCTAATAACGCACTCAATACCATAATATCAATAATATAACTAGAAAAATCTCAACAAAAGTATAACAAAGTGATGTTACTTCAAAAGGTAATGTTCCAAATATCTGTAAGGGGCTTCATTTGATAGACTTTTAAACCTTGAAAAGTCATCATCCAATCAAGGGAGCCATTGGCTTTGAATCAAACTGAAAGGTTCCATCATTAATTCGCATAAAGGGATGGGTATCATCATCATCATTAAAGTCATATCCTATGAAGACGGTGTCAACAATGGTGCAAAACACAAATAAGAAGGATACATTAAAAGATCAATAAGATCAGTTGCCAACTTGACCTCAACCCTCTAAGGTTGGTTGGTGCCGAAAGCCTGATCAAGGGTACTTGACAAGAGAGGGGTCTGCCAAGAAAAGTACTAAAAGAGAGAGAGAGAGAGAGAGAGAGAGAGAGAGAGAGAGAGAGAGAGAGAGAGAGAGAGAGAGAGAGAGAGTAGGGTTTGGAGAGAATACTCATTGTCATGATTGAATTGATTGTGTATTACATAAGACTACCTCTCCTTATATAAGGAGTGAACACACACAATTACTATACCACAGACCATGTGGGGCTAGGACTACATCTAACCATGTTGGACTAGGACTACATCTAACAAGATCAATTGGTAGGTAAGACCTATATTGTTGGTTACCTAGTTCAAGCTCATGCAACCATGGAGCAACCCTCCAAGATTCTAGACTTCCAGTAAACCAGAAGAAAACAATAATAGACGAAAAGATATAATCATAGAAAGCAAGATAATAAAGGTAATAGCATTCATCTTTGTAGCACAAAATATAAGACAAGGAATCATATAATAATATTCCCATCAAAGGGGATGAATTTAACATACATAAATGCTACTCTTGACTATATCGACTTGCAAATTATGCAAACCAGCTAAGTGATGCAATTAACAGCAACGAAAAGAAGAGAAAAGAATGAAAATATTTGAAAGACGAATCAAAGTGCCTTTTGTTCTTATATATTCCAACAAGCATCACATTTCAAATACAAGTAAATAGAATCAAACATCTTGCTTCTAAAAGGTTTATACCAAAATGAACATGGCAGCCCATCATATTCACAAAAAGAACCAACTGGATACAAAAAAAACTATCCTCGACCTTCCTCTACGAAATAGATCCATGAGTTTGAATTTGGATGGTGATGGTATAATACAAAGCAAAAACACCAAAACACTATCATTGTAAACTAGATTCAGATGAAAAATAAAATACATTTTACAAATCTGCATGTGGTTGATCCCCTTCCTGCCCACCAAACTAAGCAAGAAATGTTGGCGCAATTTGTGGAGGGTCTGGGACAGGTAAAAAACAGTCATAATAACATCTTCAAGCCTTATATGCATCCTTCCCTACTTAAAGTTATGTTCTAGTGAGCCCATATTGACAATAAAAGGCTTAGCTTGTCAACATTCTAGACTTCCGCTCGATAACAACTTGAAGCAGTACATGTAAATAGTTTAATGAGAGCATTAGGCATACTTCAGAGATTGCTATATATTTCTTGTACACTTACTTGTCTTTTTGGCATGCCACTTCTCTATAATACCAAACCAATTCCATTGGAAGCATAGGCCCAAAAAGCGCATGAAACCAGCACCAAGCACTTCAACAAATGCTGTAAGATATGATCCCTGTGGAGATAAACCAGCGGTTGCTATAGAGAGCATGGCTCCCTCAAAGTTGCAAGAGACGTTGAATGTTCCAGATTTGATGCCATTTAAAGCTTTTTCAGCAACATCATCAGCCTTCATTCCTCCCGTAGACCCTGCCATCATGTTGGTAATCTCAGGTCTACTCTTGAGCTCTGCAAACAAAAAACTCATGTCATAATGATGCATCATGAAATCAATATACACATATATATTGAAAGTAAAAGAAAACAAAATTGGCATACATTTTTTGTTCAAAAAGAACTCTAAAGATTATATAGCTCAACATTAGAGTTATAACTTTTCAAATAATAGAAGTAACAACCTTTCATAATATATGAATTAGTGACTTAATGGGATTCCAAATTTTCATAAATCATGAGTATAGATCAGACGGAAACAATAACTTGAAGTTATAACCATAATCAACAATCCTTGTCCAAAGCAATGGGACAACTTTATGAAACCATGAAGCATGACTAAATTGAAAAATACTGAATGGGGTTAAACAATGTACAATCCCCATCCCTTTCGATACGAGCTAACCATTTGCACATACACCAAACAAAATAAAGTGGAAAAAAAATTTCATCTAAAGAGTTTTTCACAGAGTAAAATTAAGTAGTAAGTCTCCTACATATTTTTATTTCCTATTTAAGCATAGTTCAGTTAAGTTTATCCTAAAGATGTTGAGATTAAGAAAAATAAAAAAAGAACCCACAAATGTAAGGTTTAGTAACATTTCAAACATTTCAAATTGTATTCAAAAAGTTGCAGGATTCAAGTAAATTCTTCAAACCGATAATGAATTCAGGTAAATTCTTCAAACATGGTTTCAGTTGAACATTTTTTTTCTGTCTCTGAAAGGAACCAAAGAAGGAAATGACAGTCCATTACCTTCAGCAAAACCAGGAGTTTCTGTGTCTGGAGGAAATACCAGAGACACATGAATGTTGTCCGAAATGACCTCATGCTGCAAAGCCTCTGCTAAGCCACGAAGTCCGAATTTGCTTGCCGCGTAAGCTGCGTAGCCATAGACACCCACCTACAACACACACACACACACACACACACTTTCCAGATTAGCATCAGTCCATTACGAATCCCAGACAATTGATCGCAAATAATTCTGTAACGTTTAAAGAAATCTTTAATCCTTAATTTGGAGTGTGCGAGCAGCACTTCCACAGCTCGGCTACTGATACAACTCCAAATCAAATACGATTTCACACCCAAATTTGAGGAGTAAGTTTCAGGAAGAGAATTGCAAGGGGAAAACTCCAAACTACCAAGAAATATTCTAACCAAGACGTACCTGGCCGGCCTGGGAGGAGATGATGGCGATGGAGGCAGGGAGGCTGGTTGCGGAGGCGTGGCGCTTCATCGCGGGGAGGACGGCCTTGATGATGTGGAAAGTGCCCATGAGGTTGACGTCGACCATGAACCGGATCTCCTCCAGGTCCTGCATCTCCAACTCCTGGGCCACAAAGACCCCGTGGCTGCAGACCAGCACGTCAACGGGCCCGGCCTCCTCGACGGCAAGGGCGACCGCGGCGGGGTCGCGGACGTCGGCGCTGAAGACGGCGGGGTCAGTACCAGTGGCCAATCGAACTGCTTCCCGAGCCTCAGCGAGGCGGGTGGGATCGCGGGCAAGGAGGGAGACGCGGGCACCCTGGGCTGCGGCTTGGCGGGCGATGGCGAGTCCGATGCCACTGGAGCCGCCGGAGACGAGGACGTGGCGGCCCTTGATGGGGATCCTGACAGGGCGGGGGCGGACGAGGAGGGAGAGGACGAGGAGGAAGAAGAGGGGGACGGCGGGGATCAAGAGGAGGAGGAGGAGGTAAGGGGAGGCCATGGATCGGGGGAGAGAAAAGAAGAGATCTAGGGTTTCGGTGAAGGCGAGGGGGAGTGAGGGGCGGAGGTGCATCGGAGTTGGAACTTTCTCTTGGTTAATACTGTTTGTATATATAGGAGGAGGAGGATGACGAGAGCTGCTGCCGGAGTTGACCGACCCTCTACTCCGGCGGCCGCGATCTCCCTACATGGAAAATTTTCAGCACATCCTGCGTACCATACAACCGCGGGGCCTACTGCGATTCACGAGACATGAGGTACCCTAGCTGTCTGTAAAACGGGCCGGGCCGGGCCGGGCCGGTCCGGGCCTATAATACCTCAGATCGGGCCGGGTCGGGTCTAGAGATTTTAAGCCTGGAAAGGCCCGTCAGGCCGGGCCGGGTCTCAGGCCAAAAGCCTAAGCCCAAGCCCGGCCCGTGTATGATATATTAAGAATTTCGGTTCGGTTCGGGTCGGGCCGGGCCGGGTCTCGGGTCAAGAGTCTGAGCCCAGGCCCGGCCCGTGTATGATATATTAAGATTTTCGGGTCGGGCTGGGCCGGATTTAGACTAAAAACTGTGTTTTTTAATAAAATATTTTATTTTGTGGGTTCGAACTCAAAACCTCATAGAATTTATAGTACAATCAAACCACGACATTAGCTTACTTCGATACGTAACATTTACAATTATAAAGGATTATGATCAATAGCCAACACTTGTGGTGCCAACACATCAATAGAGGTTCATAGAGGTTTTTAAATTTACTAAAATTTGGTGAGAATGATCATCTTCAATAGATAGCAAGTCCATAAAAAAAATAGAATATTCTATAATTTTTAGGTGCATCAAATGTGAAGAACTTTATCCACCGTTCATATTAACCGTAAATTTGAAGATGATCATTTAACGCATCTAGAAGTTTTAGAATGTTTTAATTTTTTATAGACATATTATCTATAGAAAGGTGATCATCCATGCCAAATTTTAGTAAATTTCAAACCCTCTATAGACCTCCTCTTGGGATGTGTTGGCACCAATGTTGGCACTATATTAGTTGGCTGCGGATCCTGACTCATTTATAAATATATATACCAAATCTATAGTATTTGGATCGGACTTTTGAGCCGGGCTCAAGGGCTTTCTTTTGGGCCGGGTTGCGAGCTCAATGTGGCGGTCCGAGCCCGGCCCATTGATATTCGGGCTGGGTCAGACTCGGGCTATTGACTTTCGGGCCGGGCTTGGGTAGGGTTCGGACCTGTGGGTTTTTTTTACACCCCTAACCCAAACACACTGGGGTAGTGGCCCCAAGCATTCAGGCTAGTGGGCCTAGTGGTCGTATGGTACGCTGGATGTGCTGAAATTTTTCCCTCATTAGACTATGCTTACCGTTGACCATAAGAGCCAGCTTTAACAACTGGCGGAACGTTCCAGTCCATTGGCATATTATGCCACGTGGCTCACATTACGGTCGGGTAAGCAGCTTGATATAGAACCAAGTAGGGGATTGGGAGGAGGTGTCAATGGGGGATTGGATGCTCAATGATCATAGTGTAGGGTACTCAGCAGCTGATCTAATTTACTATGACCCCGATGCAGGCATGGACTTCTGATCAACAGAGACTGCGGTTTTAAAATTGGGAGTCACCATCGCCATTGCAGGTTGTCGCTTGTCTCTCTCTCTCTTCCTATTTTGTTGTCGGTGCCCGAACAAATCTGACATCACTGACCATCACCATTGCAAGTTATCGCTCATCTACCTCCATCCCTCCATTGGTCACATCCAAACTATGATCAATCCCTCCTTTCTCTTCCCTCCTCCTTACTCATTCTCCTCCCTCTTCTACCTCTTTTTTTATATAAAAAAATAATAGCTCAGTCATTGGAGGGTCAATGAACAACGGTGGACAAGTATCACTATCGATCTCGTTTGAATGAATGGGTGGTAGAAACACTCGATCCGAAATAGGTAAGTATAGAAGGAAAGAAAATGAGAGTGAAAAAGAAAGTGACGGCATGGGCTGCCGGGGTGGAGGGGATGCGGAGGCGAGGGGCGATAGGTGTGGGCTGCCCTTATCAACAAACAGTTCGGGGGTCATTTTGGGTATTATTTAAATTTAAGTTGGGGCTGTCCTTGACAAACTATGAGTTATGACTTGTAGGGAAACAGACAAATAGGTTTGAGGTTTTTACCGAAATGGCCACCAACTCTCAACTATTGTTGAGAATGGGCCAGGTTGCTTTTGGCTTTACCAAAATGACCATTGAAACTCTTTGGGACCAAACTACCCTTTTACTACTAAAACCCTACCTTCCATTGAGCATCCCTTCACTTCCCTCATTTGGACGGCAGCTTCCTCCACCTCTTTCGACGACAACCATTCAACGGCAACTGTGGGACAACCGGCCACCCATTTCAACGGTGATCATCAAAGCCCGTGAGTCTTCATTCACTTCATCCCTTTCGACGACTCCTACACTTCACCCCCTTTCAACGACTCCTATACTTCACCCTTTTCAACGACTCTTCAATTCACCCCTTTGGAGGACAACCTTTCAATGACGACTATCTCATTTCAACAGGGCTGTGAGATATCCCCTTTAAACCTCCATGCTTTGCGATTTTTTTCATATATGTTTGATTAACTTCTTTATTGTACCATTTGATTACTTTATGATTTCATTAACAACAACAACCAATCGAGAAAAAGGAATGAAATCAACAAAAAGTGGTTGAATATTAACAGCACATTTTAGGACGAAAAATGGACAAAAAATGAACGAAATTGATAAAATTGGCTATTCATCATTATGGTTAGGACGAAAAAGGGATGAAATCGACAAAATTAGCTGAATTTATATTATATTGGTCGTGATGAGTCTAGTATGTATTAGATATGTATGATTAATTTTTGGTATCAAATTTGGTATTGTTGAGTTTTGATATTGTGATTCTATGCTTAAAATAGCAACATCACATTTTTGGATGAAAAAGTGATGAAAGAGTGATGAAATCGATAAAATTGTTAGGTGAATATTAGCATCACATGATCTAAAAGTTTTAAAGTAAAAAATAAATAATTATTGTTAGTCGTGATGAGTCTATTTTGTATTGGTTACATATGATTAATCTTTGATATCAAATTTTATATTGCTGAGTTTTGATATTGTGATTCTATGCTAACAGGGATTTGAAATATGGATTCAACATTACCGATACTTTGTTGTTACGATGGAGAATTATTATATTTGAAAGAAAAGTACGAGTACAGGGGTGGAAGAACTAAAAGTATCATTTTATCTACAAAATCGGATTTTGACTATCTTGTTCAGAAAATTTATAAGATTATAAATGATAGTCTCAAAGAGTATGAAATCACAATGAAGGTTTTATATCTAAGTACATTTGCATGTCCTGCCGAAATTGTGGATGATAATGATGTTGCAGTATTTATTGCCCATAACATCCGAGCCAATAATAGCAATGTCCCATTGCTTATAAGCAGAGTACTAAAAAATCCGGGATCTATTGACAGGTCGACTGAAATCGAACCACTCGGTAGTAAGAGGAAGTTGAAAGAAACGACACATGTGTCTCGTAAAACACCTTGTGTAGTTACCCCTCTCGTTGACTTAAAAAATATCTCGACATCATCGGAGCTTCATTGTTCGATATCGTCATCATTCGGTGTTGGAGATTTGCATACGGATGAAAATACTTATATTAATTATGGCGAGGATTTCAGTTTTGTACCATGCACACTAGATGTCAGTCAACGTATTGAGTACAAGAGTGTGGAGAAACCTGAAGACAACCCTATATTATTTAACATTGTTATGAATGACAGAAGGTATGAATAATTTTTCTAATTATCTTATGTTGTAATTTCGATGATTAATTAGTTCATGTACTTATATGTTTTTAAATAATATATGCCCAGTAAGGTGAATACAGATGACGATCATAATGGGTCAAGAAGAGATGCAAAATTATCTATAGATCTTAACCAGAAACCTGCTGGTTGTGATGTATTGGATGAATTATTCATTGACACTCCTGCGGATATGGTAGTATCTCCAAAACACACTCAACATAATAGTCAGCCGAAGGATAAGGATATTATCTGTAAGCAAGAAGGAAGTATGATTGAAAAACAAAGAAGGAAGAAAGAAATATCACTGAGACATAGTCAGAAAGAGTGTTTTGCCAGCAGTAGTTGGATGGAAAACGATGTACGTAAGTCTTCAATACCTGATTCGGTTATGGTTTATGAAGACAAATACGTACTTAACGAATTCTCTATTACTGTTGAAGTAAAAGATGATTATCAACAACTTTATCCTAATCAGATGTTTATAGATAAAGACACATTGATCAAGATTGTACAGAAGAATGCTTTATTTACAAACACTGAGTACAAGGTGATGAAGTCCAGCAGAACAAGATATTCATTAAAATGTAAATGAGAAAATTGCAGTTGGAGATTACGTGCAAGTAGACAAAAATGGTGTGATGTTTTCAAAATTACTTTCTTAGGCCTACACATGTTTTCAAAATTGTGATGTTTTCAAAATTACGTGCAAGTTGATATGTGATTTTGTGAAAGCTCGAATAGAAGCACATGTATTGTACTCTTCCAAAGCAATTATATATGATGTGCAACAAGAATTTGGTGTGCAGATCACTTATCGAAAAGCATGGCTGACAAGGGAGATGACAATTACTCTTTTAAGAGGCTCATACGAGGACTCGTATGTAATTCTTCCAGCATATTGTCATGAAGTTGCACAAAATAATCCTGGAACCATCACTAATATTTTAAGGGAATGAGACAGATTTAAGGCTGTTTTTATGGCTCTTGGTCCATGTTTACGTAGTTTTCAAAGACAAAATCTAAGACCAGTAATAGCCATTGACGGATCTTATTTAAAAGGTAAGTACAAAAGTACTTTATTTATTGCAACCACTTTAGATGGAGATAATCATATATTTTCCGTGGCTATTGGGATTGGTGAATCGGAGAACAATGAAAGTTGGAATTGGTTCTTGACACAACTGCGGGACAGCTTGGGTCAAGTTAATGATTTGGTTATTATATCCGACCGATACAAGGCTTTATTGGCTCAAGTTCCTATTGTCTTTCCGGATGCTGTATATGGTTATTGTGCGTTCCATATTTCACAAAACATATATGCCAAATTCAAACAACAAAGATTATACTCTTACTTTTATACAGCTGCAAATGCAACAAGAGAATCAAAGTTTCATCAAGTGATAGAAACTATAAAGCATATGAATGAAGATGCACATGACTGGTTACGAGAAATTAAGCCAGCAAAATGGACTACAGCGTATTTCATACACAGAAGGTATAATATTATAACCACAAACAGTTCTGAAAGTTACAATAGTGTCCTAAAAGATATCAGAGAACTACCCATCACTATAATTTTGGAGTAATATCGATTAAAGCTCCAGGCTTTATGGTTCAAACAAAGAAATACGACAACAACTTTGACAACAAAACTAACAAAATGGGCAGAAAATCAGCTAGTCAGAGATATGGATAGAGCTCGTGGCACAGCGTATCATCCTATTAATCTCGATGAGTATATGGTCAGATCTATATAATATTATGATCATGTAGTTTTAAGCAATAAAAAATGCACATGCCGTAAATTTGATGTGATGGCCATGTCATGTTCACATGCATTAGTCGGAATTGCACAGTATAAGATGGATATTTATCTATTTTGTGCACACTACTATACAGCGGATAACTACAGGGCCACCTATGCAGAATCTATCTATCCAGTTGCTGATAAAAGTGAGTGGAAGATCCCAGAAAGTATTAAATCAGCTAATAAACTAATCCCACCCATTGGAAAAAAAACAGCGGGAAGGCCAAAAAAAAAAAGAATTCTCTCACAGGGTGAGGAACGCCGAACTGTCAAATGTGCTAGATGTAAACGTTCTGGACATAATAAAAAATCATGTAACTTTTCTATTATTGCAGAGTAAAGGTATCATGTTTTTTTACTTGTTCCCTTTATGAGTTTACACATACTTCTTCCAGTCATTATAACATGTCTGACTGAATTCTTGAAATCACTATGATTTTGGAGCAATATCAATTAAAACTCCAGACTTTACTTGTTGTTATATGCATATTATGATATATATTCTTTTTTTTAATTTCTGCATTTTTATTGAACATCTTATAACCTTATTGAATGACATGATTATACAGGTATCGTACTTATGGCAAATAAATACTATATGGTATTTGTGGGTAGAAGGCCTGGGATTTACTACACTTGGGAGGAGTGTCAACGACAAGTTAATGGCTATGGAGGATCTTTGTATCGTTCATTCCGTTCCTTGGAGGAGGCTGAAGGTCACTTATCCAAGTTCCAAAGCGAGTATCTCCCTCCTGATAAATATCATGATATCCCTTTGGATAGCAAGCGTCATGCACCTTCGGATTGCTCCTCTTTTGTCCCTCCCGCTTCTAAGTTTACCACTCGGGAGTGTGGGTTTTGTATGTTATGAGCACTTTTGGCTATGATGGTATTTATATTTATATTTATTGTAATATGAATGAAGGTGATTGTAATGACATATGAGGGGGAACTCTATTGTAATGATATTTCTGGAGTATTGCATGTCTCGAATGTTGTAATGTAATGACATATCTTAAGTTTGTAATGTAATCATATTTCTTAAGTTTTTTCATTTAAGAAGTTATTCAGTTTCTATTTTAATATGGTGCATGTCTCGGATTTAAGAAGTTATTAAGTTTTTGTTTGAATGCATGTCTCGGATCCATGTGGCAAGTGATTCCAAATGGGTTATAAGCAAAGGGTATCAGTTGGGTACCACTTTGGCTAGCCCTAGAGATCAATGCTTCGGTATTTCTTCGCATCCTCTATTTGGAGTTCATGGTGCAGGAAAAAAGTGCAAACTGATCTTAGAAGAATATTGGATATCTTCTGCTTTCCTATTACATAGAGAAAATATCATAGAGAGAGGAACTGACGTAGAGAGAAGATAAATAATATATAGAGAGAAAAATTATAGAAAGAGAAAAATATATTATAGAGAGAAAAAATTATAGAGAGAGAAAAAAATACTCAGAGAGAGAAAAAATTATATAGAGAATAAAATTACAGAAAGAAATAATATAATACTCAGAGAGAGAAAAAATTATAGAGAGAAAAAATTATAGAGAGAATAAAATTACAGAGAGAAAGAATACTCAGAGAAAAAATTATACAGAGAAGAATTTATAGAAAGAGAAAAAAATTATAGAGAGAAAAAATTATAGAGAGAACAAATATTTATAGAGAGAAAAAAATATTATAGAGAGAGAAAAATATTATAGATTGAAAAAAATTATAGAGAGAAAAAAACAAAGATAGAGAGAAAAAAAATATATAGAGAAAGAAAAAAATACTCAGAGAGAGAAAAAATTATAGAGAGAATAAAATTACAGAGAGAGAAAAAATACTTAGAGAGAGAAAATATTATAGAGAGAAAAAATTATAGAGAGAAAAAATATTATAGAGAGTAAAAAATTATAGAGAGAAAAATATTATAGAGAGAATAAAAATTATAGAGAGAGAAAAAAAATTATAGAGAGAGAAAAAATATAATACTCAGAGAGAGAAAATTATAGAGAGAATAAAATTACAAAGAGAGAAAAAATACTTAGAGAGAGAAAAAATTATAGAGGGAAAAAATTATAGAGAGAAAAAAATATTATAGAGAGAAAAATATTATAGAGAGAGAAAAATATTATAGAGAGAGAAAAATTATAGAGAGAAAAAAATAATAGAGAGAAAAAATAATAGAGAAAAATTTTAGAGAGAAAAAAATAATAGAGAGAAAAAATTATAGAGAGAGAAAAAAATTATAGAGAGAAAACAATTATAGAGAGAGAAAAAAATTATAGAGAGAGAAAAAATTATAGAGAGAAAAATTATAGAGTGAACAAAAATTATAGAGAAAGAAAATATAGACGAAATTTGTGATTTCATCCAATTTTCGTCCAACTTTCGTCTCACAGCTCAAAGCCAGTCTCGGGCAAGACTTACTGTGATTTTTTGACAACGAAACATAGACGAAATTTGTTATTTCGTCCAATTTCATCCAACTTTTGTCTCACAGCTCAATGCAAGTCTCGGGCAGAACTGACTGTGTTTTTCGGCGACGAAAACTAGAAGAAATTTGTTATTTCGTCCGATTTTCGTCTCACAGCCCATAGCCAGTCTCGGCCAGAACTGACTGTGATTTTTCGGTGACGAAAACTAGACGAAATTTGTTATTTCGTCCGAGTTTCGTCTCACAGCCCAAAGCCAGTCTCGGCTAAAAATGACTGTGATTTTTCGGCGACGAAAACTAGACGAAACATGTTATTTCGTCGGATTTCATCCGATTTTTGTCTCACAGCCCAAAGCTGTTCTCGGGAAGGACTGACTGTGTGATTTTTCTTCGACGAAACATAGACGAAATTTGTTATTTCATTGGATTTTGTCCGATTTTCGTCTCACAGCCCAAAGCTGTTCTCGGGAAGGACTGACTGTGTGATTTTTCTTCAACGAAACATAGACGAAATTTGTTATTTCGTCCTGATTTTGTCTCACAGCCCAAAGCCAGTCTCGGTTTGGCCTGACTGTGATTCTCGGGCTGCCCTAGCAGAGACGAAACATAGACGAAATTTGTTATTTCGTCCAAATTTCGTCCATATTTTCACAAGTTACATATGGGCAGTCTCTGACAGGTTTCACTGTGATTCAAATTACTCTTTGATGCAAATTACATTCTATTCCAAATTACAAATAACTCTGATGTAAATTATAAATTATAAATTACAAATACTCTTTGATGCAAATTATAAATTATATTTCAATCCAACTGAATAGATTTCATATTGCAAATTGCAAACAACTGAATAGATTGCAAACAACTGAATAGATTTCACTGTGATACAAATTACTCTTGCAAATTGCAAACAACTGAATAGATTGCAAAGAACTGAATAGATTGCAAATACTCTTTGATGCAAATTACAAATTGCAAATACTCTTTGATGCAAATTACAAATTACATTTCCATTGCAAATACTCTTTGATACAAATTACAAATAACTTTGATGCAACTTCTAAATCATCGAGTCATTCCAATCATCATAGCCAAATTGAGTCCTTCAGTCATAGCCCTTCCATTACAAATTACAACAAAGTACAACATATTACAAATTACAAATTTCAACAAATTACAAGTTCTTTAATGCAAGTTCCAAATCATCGAGTCATCCCAATCATCATAGCCAAATTAAGTCCTTCAGTCATAGCCCTTCAATCTATATATTGATGTAATATTTGATATGCAATTCGCCTTCAAAATGAGGTCATATCAACCTACAAATTTAAACAATTAGATTGCAAGTGAGGAGAATCTTGAATATTATACATGACTGAATATTACATTGCAAACAACTAAATATTATACCCGACTGAAATCGATCTTTTTGTTACTGGTGTAATAATTGGCAAAAGACATCAAAAATACGCCACAATCATACCTATATAATATATAAAATTGTTAGTTGTATAAAAGGAGTAATATTTTTTCAGCATTTCGTAATAAAAACTTACCCATTGTATTGCCTAAGATGATCTTTACCATTCTTGCTTGTCCATTTTGCACCCTGCAATGCATTTTCATCTCCCAAAAAATATAAAAATATTGGTAGAATTTCTAAAAATCGTTATACTGTTCTACTATACTTAGAAACAGGGTCACTGTAAAGAGAGTCTATCAAAACTATTTTTCTATCCTGCATATGGAGAATCCCAAGATACCAATATTGGTTATCTTTATTGATAGGGATTATTACGTATGAACACTTCCATATCGGAATGATATCCACTTTATCATCTTTGAGAGGACTCCCGAATTCTTTCGGCCACTTATATGATGCAATGAAGGCATGCATAAGGTGACTTTCATTTAGGTTTCTTCCATCGTGACTTTGTACAAACTCCTTTCATTCCTTATAGCATGTTTGACATAATAACTGCAATTCAAAAATGAATAATAAACATTTATTGAATTGTGAGAAAATTTTTTATACAAATACTATTAAGAATGAGAGATATACCCAAGAATATGTCCTAGCGATAGAAATGGTGACTGTTGTACTGGGGATCTTATTCCTTAACATGCGCCCTTGAAGTAAGTACATATATGTATCAATGTGCTGCAACAATATAGAGTTTTATACGATTGAATATGACATATCGAGAGATATCAAAAAAAAAATATTGATATAAACTCACCTCGCTCATCACCCATGATGTTCGCTCATATAGTTTGTTAATTAAGTTAGGGGTTACAAGAACCCCATCAATTACAACATCAGGCCTATATTGACAACGATCCCATTAATTACTAAGAGGCAAAATATGTTATCATTCAAAAATAGATTATATAGTGACTATACTTACGATTTATTTCTGTTGTTATCAAGAAAAGCTATCATTGTCTCTCGCTCTTCAGACGATAGTCTTTTTATCCATTTTTCCACGCCAACGACCTCCTCTTCTTGAATTTCCTTACGGAGATTTTTCTTTTTGTAGGTGGTATGTGGAGAGCATGTTTGCGGACCCGGTTTCTTCATCCGTTGTGATGAAAAAACTTTCAATGTATCACTCTCCACCACCTCGTCTCCCTTCTGATCATTATTCTCCTTCTCCTTCTTCTTCTCTTTTTCATTCTCCTTCTCCTTCTCCTTCTCCTTTTCATTCTCCTTCTCCTTCTTCTTCTCCTTCTCCTTCTCTTTCTGCACATACCGTTAAAGATAAACATATAGTTAATTCATACGTATACAAAAAGTAAATAATTATAGAATATATAGGAATCGTTATTGGTTTACCTGATTCTCTAAACTGATGCAGTATTGTTCTCTAAGTAAAGAGAGCTCTTTCGCATGTCTCTCCTCAATTGAGAAAATCTTCCTTTCATATTTCTCCTCCATTGAGGAGATCATCTTTGCATATTTCTCCTCAAGTGAAGAGAATCTTTATTCAAATTTCTCCTCAAGTGAGCATAAGTTTTTTTGAAATTTCTCCTCAAGTGAGGAGAATCTTTCCTCAAACTTCACTTCATCGGATCTGTCGTTATGATCCGGTGCAGTCAACAACAGCTGATTGCTCTTATTTTCTTGGAAGGGAGAAGCCTCAGCATCAAATAGGTCTTGCGGCATATCAATTGCCTTCTCATCTTCTCTGAGAGTCAGCTCTTTTAAAATCTGAGCCTATTAATACATTCAGACAAAAAAATTAATAATTATACGATGCATCTATTACTTTAATCTAAGCAATTAAAAACTCGTATACTTACTTTATTGGAATTCACAATATCATTTATTCTTTGGTGTGATGATGCTTTTATGTCATACCAATTGAGTAATCTCGGCCACATTGGATGCACAAGCATCATGGCACATACATTCCCCAGTTGCGGAATCCGTTCAAATACCCATGCCTGTAGCAAATAATTAAAGAAAAATTAATACAAATATTAAATAATAGATACTATGAATTATTTATGTATAGAATAATACCTGTAAAATGTACATGTATCCAAAAATATTATACTTTGGTGGCCACTTTGTAACATTTACTGCACCTTCAAGCCCAGATATGATATGGCTATAACAGAGGTTACCCCAAGGGTAATTATTAAAACTGTTCAAATCATCCACCAATCTCAAATACCTATCCGGTACGATCATATTCTTGCTGCTGCCAAGAATGATAATTTCCAGAATAAGAACCAAAGAAAGTTTTACTGCATCATCTGGAACTGCAGTTGCTATGATTGCAGCCATTAAGGAGGCCTGAGTAGCCCCTCGTGGAAAGTATCTACTTCACAAGTTGTCTGACCCTATGTCTAGTATCGGAGGAGGAGGCCCAAGACAATACCGGAGTCCAGAAACTAAAGAAAACTCCAACGGCAAGAAGGAAATAATCTGGCCATCCAAATTAAACTTAAGAGTTAAGACCACCTAAGTGTCTTTGCCAAAAATAATGTATGACACTTGGGAAAATCATAACTCGTGCACTGCGTCTCCAATCAAATAAGAAACCAAAACAATTCCTTTTCATCATATCCATCATATCTGTAGAATTGTTTTTTGTATCTATTGACTTGAAGTGCTCCTCAATTTCATTAAGGTATTTAATGATGTTCCTTGCAGAAGCTTTACCAAAATACCTCAAAGCACTTAGCTCCGTGGCCACTTTCTTTTCTTCAATATTCTCTCCCTCTTTAATCTTTCTTTTCTTTTTCTTTACTTCAATCTTCACATTAGATTCAGTAGTTTGTGTAATCATACCGGACATGTCTCTCTCTATAGAAGCAGGGTCCCTACCACCACGTCCATGCGAACGCCCACGACCACAGTTTCTCTTAACCATCTGTAAACAAAATAACAATAACAAAGATACAATAAATTAAATGAGGTCTCAATAAAATATATATATGATAAAAATTTGGATAACATATGGACGAAACAATACATAAAATATGGATGAAACTACTATTAGTTATTTCCAAATTCGAAAATACTGTCAGTTCAATTCAATTCAATTCACTACAATTCAAGTCAATTCACTACTATACCTTACATATAGTTCGATTCAATTAACTACTATACCTTATATTTAGTTAAATTTAATTTACTTCAATTCACTATATTTAGTTCAATTCAATTCAATTCAATTCACTATATTTAGTTCAATTCACTTCAATTCACTTCAATTCACTATATTTAGTTCAATTCAATTCAATTCACTATATTTATGAATTACTGGGTAGTATAATGTAATTAGTGGGTAGTTCAATTCAATTCAATTCACAATCAGTGGGTAGTATAATATAAGCTTTGTTTGAAGAGAATTGATATCTAAGATTAGTCTTCGGAGATATAAACCCAATGCTTGGGGATATGATATTTTTGGCTACTTACATTTTTCCTCCTCTGTATTTGAGGATCTCTCAGTTTCTAGATTGAACAAAATATCATTCCATTAGTCCATGGATACAGGTAAAGAATTTGTGTAATTGTCAAAATTGGGGTTGTTGCATAGATCATGATCAATCACCTTGAAGCTTCTTTTGGAAATGAATATACTCTACTAGAGGGTCAAACTAACAATCTTTATTGTCTTATGTTTTAATGCAGCAACTTCATTTTTTTTTTCGAAAAACATGAGTTAATTACAAAGGTTAAGAATGGTGGCAAGGATTTTAGAGAACCAATTCGGATTATGCCAGAAGGTCCACAATAAAGGCTATTTTCTTAATGAGACAATTGAGGGAAAGATTTAGAGATGAGAAAAGGAATCTATATATGGTTTTTTATTGATTTAGAGAAGACTTATGATAGAGTACTACCAATGTAATATGTTGCTAATATACCTTACATTCAAAAAAAATTATAGAGAAAGAAAACATAGACGAAATTTGTGATTTCGTCTAATTTTCGTCCAACTTTCGTCTCACAGCTCAATGCCAGTCTCGGGCAAGACTGACTGTGATTTTTCGGCAACGAAACATAGAGGAATTTGTTATTTCGTCCAACTTTCGTCTCACAGCTCAATGCAAGTCTCGAGCAGATCTGACTGTGATTTTTCGGCGATGAAAACTAGAAGAAATTTGTTATTTTGTCCGATTTTCGTCTCACAGCCCATAGCCAGTCTTGGCCAAAACTGACTGTGATTTTTCGACGAACGAAAACTAGATGAAATTATTTATTTCGTCTGATTTTTGTCTCACAGCCCAAAGCCAGTCTAGGGCAGAAATGACTGTGATTTTTTGGCGACGAAAACTAGACGAAACTTGTTATTTCGTCGGATTTTTTGAATGAAAGGTTTAGAAACACTATATTTCTTTACTTTCAAACACTATACCTTACCAAATTCGAAAAAATATCATATCACAATATCGGATAATTAGAAAAACTAAATTATATCAAAATATAGGGCTAAGATTTAGGTATATAGAGCATACCTTAGCAAGGCAAGCTAAATCCGACGAAACCTGAATGATGGTTGAACTGGAGGCGGTTTCCGACAAATATAATGGGATGATTTTTGACGAAGCCTCAATGACGAAGCCTCAGCGACTGTTGAAATTGACGCCGGTCCGACGAACCCTCGACGACGGTTGATCGTGACGAACCCTCGACGACGGTTGATCGTGACGAAACAAGGCGAAAAGCGAGATTTTGGAAGCCGGTTGAGTTGGAGGCGGTCGGACGCAGCCTCGACGAAGGTTGTTCATGACGAAAACAAGGCGAAATGCTCGATTTCTCTCAAACTGGTAAGAAACCAAGTTACCCAGCCACGATAGCTTTTTACAGTGGTAAGGGTCAATATGTCTTTTTACCTGTTAAGTGTCACCGTGCGACCTGTTTCCTACGTGTTGGTGGCCATTTTCGTTCAGATTTCTTGACGGGGTCCATTCTCAACAATAGTTGAGAGTTGGTGGCCATTTCAGTAAAAACCTCAATAGGTTTTGTATGATCCCGGCCCAAACTAATGTTAGATATCTATTTTACCATCAAGTGAAAAAAAGTAGATGATAAGTTACATGAAGCCCTCCTAGATTTTTACTCAATTTCACATTACCCCTCTGAACTAAAAAAACCTGAACAGAATACCTCTATACCTTTAAATATATCGACTTAATTAACCCCCTCCGTACAACTCCAATTTGCCTGGTGGATTGTCTGTACACTGACTAACCAAGTTCATGAAAGCAAGGTCAGAGAGAGAGAGAGAGAGAGAGAGAGAGTGTGTGAGAGAGAGAGAGATCCTACTAGAATGCTGCCAAGGGTCTGATTCACCACCTCCAACTGGATGAAAGTTAGCGAGGCATATACTATTGTACTGCATAGTGATGCCAAATCACCTCTTTTGTTGATGTTAGTGATATGGTACATTGTATCATAGGTAGCTCTCCTATATGGGTCGGGGAATACTATTTTTGCACTCAATTTTTTACACCAGTTTTTAAATCATTAAATAGACGTTTCATAAGTTCTGTAAGCATAATCACATCGTCTTAGATAACACATCCACAAAAAATTAACATATTTTAAAGCTTGTAGACATATTAAATGTGATCTTCAAATTAACGATTAAAATAGACGGTCGATATATCCTTTTAGATTTGATGTACTTAGATGCTTCAAAATGTGTTGATTTTTTGTGGATTTGTTATCTAGGACAAGATGATTATGCTTACAAAAAATCAACAAATTCTGAAATATCTATCTAATGATTTGAAAATCGGTGTAAAATTTTGAGTGCAAAAATAGTGTCCCCCGATCCTGACCCTATATATATGGGGGTAGGGAGCCTAGACCCGAGGTACAGCAATAATGCTGCACCTCTCATTTGTTTACCTACCTAGAAGTTTTGGAATTTGATGAAATTTGGTGAGAGTGTTGTCTAGGGTAAGATGATCATCCTCACAAATTTTCATCAAATTCCAAAACTTCTAGGGGGGGTAAATGGTTGAAACAAAATCTGCATATTTTAACAGTGACTGCGGACGGCTGATTTTGCTTTGACTATTTGACCCCCCTATAAGTTTTGAAATTTGATGAAAATTGGTGAGGATGATCATCTTACCCTAGACAACACCCTCACCAAATTTTATCAAATTCCAAAACTTCTAGGTAGGTAAAACAATGCCTGAGGTGCAGCAACAACGCTGCACCTCGGGCCCAGCATCCCTTTTCCCTATATATATATATATATATATATATATATATATATATATATATATATATATATATATATATATATATATAGAGGAATGGGATGCTGCCTATCAAAGCAGCGTTTTTTGCTGCTTTGATACATTGTTTAACCATCCTAGAAGTTTTGGAATTTGATGAAATTTGGTGAGGGTGTTGTCTCGGGTAAGATGATCATCCTCAGAAATTTTCATCAAATTCCAAAACTTCTAAGAGGGTCAAATGGTCGAAGCAAAATCTGCAGTCACCGTTAAAATCTGCAGATTTTGCTTCGACAATTTGACCCTCTTAGAAGTTTTGGAATTTGATGAAAATTTGTGAGGATGATCATCTTACCCTAGACAACAGCCTCACCAAATTTCATCAAATTACAAAACTTCTAGGATGGTCAAACAATGTATCAAAGCAGCAAAAAATGCTGCTTTGATAGGCAGCATCCCATTCCTCATATATATATATATATATATATATATATATATATATATATATATATATATATATATATATATATATATATATATATATATATATATATATATATATATATATATATATATATATATATATATATATATATATATATATATATATATATATATATATATATATATATATATATATATATATATAGGGGCATGTTATGTTGCGGCATGCGGTGCGTGCGACACTGCACCGCAACCGTCTGATGCATGCGCTGCGTGTATCACATGCACACAACAGTGCATCGGACGGTTGCGGTACAGTGCCGCACTTACCGCATTTCTCATATATATATATATATATATATATATATATATATATATATATATATATATATATATATATATATATATATATATATATATATACGGGGCTGTTACGTTGAGCTGTGGGCTGCGGTAGGAGAAAATGAGTTGCGGGTATTTTGACCCCCCTAGAAGTTTTGGAATTTGATGAAATTTGGTGAGGGTGTTGTCTAGGGTAAGATGATCATACTCACCAATTTTCATCAAATTCCAAACCTTCTAGGGGGGTCAAATGGTCGAAGCAAAATCTATAGATTTTAACGATGACTGCGGACTATAAATTTTGCTTCGACCATTTGACCCCCCTAGAAGTTTTGGAATTTGATGAAAATTAGTGAGTATGATCATCGTACCCTAGACAACATCCTCACTAAATTTCATCAAATTCCAAAACATATAGGGGGGTCAAAATACCCGCAGCTAACTTTCTAAAACCGCAGCTCACAGCTCAAAATATTATCACCGCCCTTAAAATATTTTCGTCGCCCTCGAAATCTTTTTCGTGACCTTGGGCATGAAGTTTTTACTAGTGTGTGTGTGTATATATATATATATATATATATATATATATATATATATAGAGAGAGAGAGAGAGAGAGAGAGAGAGGATACGGGGTATTGGCTGCCGGCTTATTTTGACGAAATGAGCAGCCACCCATTTGATGCCCCTAAGAGTCTTAGAATTTTCTGATTTTTTGTGAACATAAGCATCTTATCTTAGATAGAACACCCACAAAAAATCAGCAAATTCTAAAACTATTAGGGACATCAAATGTAATATTTCAGATTAACAGTGACAATGAACACTCGATAAAACTTCTAACATTTGATGCCCCTAGGAGACTTATAATGTGCTGATTTTTTGTGGGTGTTCTATCTAAGATAAGATAGTTATGCTCACAAAAAATCAACACATTCTAAGACTCCTAAGGGCATCAAATGGGTGGCTGCCCATTTTTTCGAAATAGGCTGGCAGCTCATTTCCCGTTTCCTCTCTCTCTCTCTCTATATATATATATATATATATATATATATATATATATATATATATATATATATATATATATATATATATATATATATATATATATATATATATATATATATATATATATATATATATATATCATGCTATAATGCGGCAGCACACCGCAGCCATCTGATGCACCCACTATGTACATTGCATGCACGCAGTGGTGCATCAGACGGTTGTAGTGCGGTGTCGTACTTACCGCATACCGCATGCCGCATATATATATATATATATATGTATATATATATATATATGTATATATATATATATATATATACATATATATATATATATATATATATATATATATATATATATATATATATATATATATATATATATATATATATATATATATATATATATATATATATGTGTGTGTGTGTGTGTGTGTGTGTGTGCAGAAAAAGATCCGGAT
The DNA here is from genome assembly GCA_947650365.1 of Chamaelirium japonicum. Classification (NCBI taxonomy): domain Eukaryota; kingdom Viridiplantae; phylum Streptophyta; class Magnoliopsida; order Liliales; family Melanthiaceae; genus Chamaelirium; species Chamaelirium japonicum. Next base: position 62,452,997 of record OX393549.1, on the reverse strand, counting down.
CGTCTTTATTGCAAGCACACGAAGATTACAAAGGCCGGGACTCGAGGCTGGTGAGCCCGGTGCGGCGAATATTGATCAGGAGATTGTGGGAGAGATCCTCCGGAGGGTCCCTTTGATCCATGTCTCCACTTGGTATTCATGCGAGAGCTCTGAAGGGGTTGCCCAGGACAGAGGTCTTTACAGGGTGAGGATTCTTTGAGAGGCTAAGGAGTATCTATCGTTGCTTTTGTCCCTTCCGTGCTTCGTTCTTACTCAGCTAGGGGTTTTCGGCTTTGTTCCTCTATCTTCGTGTCTTTCTCGATCCTTGCTAGACCCCGGCGTCCTTGATCGTTGGTTCGCGACGTCGATCGTGCTTTCGCACTACAAAAAAATAGTTTTTACCAACGGACAATATCCGTCGATAATATTAGTTTTTCGTCGGTAATAATTTATAGCGACGGAAGATATTTCCGTCGCTAGTCTGTCGGGAAAAAAGGTGTCGGGAAAAAGATGCGACAGACTAAATATTTCCGTCGGTAATAATAATTAATACCGACGGTAATATTAGAGCCGTCGGTAATATTTGAACAATTAATAATAAATATAATATATTATTGCCGACGGAAAATAATTATCTGTCGGCAATATATAAGCTTTTTAACGACAGTTATTATATTTACCATCGGTAATTATATATATATTACCGACGGATCTATACGTTACTGTCGGTAATTATATATATATTACCGACGGATATATATTATCCGTCGGAAAATTATTAATAATTTCTAAAAAATAAAAATATTATTACCGACGGAATATTTAATTTCCGTCAGTAAAAAGTATATTTTTTTAAAAATAAAATTACCTAAATAATGTTATTTAATTCCTGTAATTTACAATAATACCATAATATATTACCACAATTTATCAAATATTACTATAATTTAAAAATATTACCGCAAATTATCAAATATTACCTAAATTTATAAAATATTACAGCAAATTATCAAATATTACCACAATACCCGACAATTATAGATAAGAACAAAAAATAACCACATATTACAAAATAATTTTTATACAATCCAAAACTGAGAGATGATGCATGCACTATCTCAACCACCCCACGCGGCACGCCACTAACGCTGGTGCTCTCATCCCCTGACGCCGCCCGGCTCTTGCAATTAACATGTATTTGTTAAAAAAATGGTTTATATCTATAACTGAGTCTAAGCGTTAAAAAATCATAAGTTAGCGTGTTTCGGATTTGAAATAGGTTTGGATTCGATTAGATCGGCATCCGATCGAAGTTGCGAGCGAGTTCTAATTGGATATTTTAACAATGTACGCTCCGATTGAAATAGGTTCAGATTTGAAATAGGTTTGGATTCGATCGGATCGTCATCGGATCGGCATTCGATAATTAGAACTTGGAATTATTCCGTATTTCGGACTTGCGAGCGAGTTCTAATTGGATATTTGAACAATTTACGCTCCGATTCACCGATTTAGAGTCTAAGTGTTGGAAAATCATAAGTTAGCGTGTTTCGGATATGAAATAGGTTTGGATTCGATCGGATCGTCATTGGATCGACATCCGATAATTAGAACTTGGAATTATTCCGTATTTTGGACTTACGAGCGAGTTCTAATAGGATATTTGAACAATTTACGCTCCGATTCACCGATTTAGAGTCTAAGTGTTGGAAAATCATAAGTTAGCGTGTTTCGGATTTGAAATAGGTTTGGATTCGATCGGATCGTCATCGAATCGGCATACAATAATTCGAACTTGGAATTATTTCGTATTTCGGACTTGCGAGCGAGTTCTAATTGGATATTTGAACAATTTACGCTCTGATTCACCGATTTACAGTTTAAGTGTTGGAAAATCATAAGTTAGCATGTTTCGGATTTGAAATAGGTTTGGATTCAATCGGATCGTCATCGGATCGGCATCCGATAATTCAAACTTGGAATTATTCTGTATTTCGGACTTGTGAGCGAGTTCTAAATGGATATTTGAATAATTTACGCTCCGATTCATCGATTTAGAGTCTAAGTGTTGGAAAATCATAAGTTAGCGTGTTTCGAATTTGAAATAGGTTTGGATTCGATCGGATCATTATCGGATCGGCATCCGATAATTTGTACTTAGAATTATTCCGTATTTCGGACTTGCGAGCGAGTTCTAATTGGATATTTGAACAATTTACGCTCCGATTAACCGATTTAGAATCTAAGTGTTGGAAAATCATAAGTTAGCGTGCTTCGGATTTGAAATAGGTTTGGATTCGATCGGATCGTCATCGGATCGGCATCCGATAATTCATACTTGCAATTATTTCGTATTTTGGACTTGCGAGCGAGTTCTAATTGGATATTTGAACAATTTACGCACCGATTCACCAATTTAGAGTCTAAGTGTTGGAAAATCAAAAGTTAGCGTGTTTTGGATTTGAAATAGGTTTGGATTCGATCGGATCGTCATCGGATCGGCATCCGATAATTCGTACTTGGAATTATTCCAAATTTCAGACTTGCGAGCGAGTTCTAATTGGATATTTGAATAATTTACGCTCCGATTCACCGATTTTGAGTCTAAGTGTTGGAAAATAATATGTTAGCGTGTTTCGGATTTGAAATAGGTTTGGATTCGATCGGATCATCATTGGATCAGCATCCGATAATTCGAACTTAGAATTATTCCGTATTTCGGACTTGCGAGAGAGTTCTAATTGGATATTTGAACAATTTACGCTCCAATTCACCGATTTAGAGTCTAAGTGTTGGAAAATCATAAGTTAGCGTGTTTCGGATTTGAAATAGGTTTGGATTCGATCGGATCATCATCGGATCGACATCCGATAATTCAAACTTGGAATTATTCGGTATTTCGGACTTGCGAGCGAGTTCTAAATGGATATTTGAACAATTTACGCTCTGATTCACCGATTTAGAGTCTACGTGTTGGAAAATCATAAGTTAGCGTGTTTCGGATTTGAAATAGGTTTGGATTCGATCGGATCGTCATCGGATCGGCATCCGATAATTCGTACTTGTAATTATTCCGTATTTCAGACTTGCGAGCTAGTTCTAATTGGATATTTGAACAATTTACGCTCCGATTGACCGATTTAGAGTCTAAGTGTTGGAAAATCATAAGTTAGCGTGCTTCGGATTTGAAATAGGTTTGGATTCGATCGGATCGTCATCGGATCGGCATCCGATAATTCGTACTTGGAATTATTCCGTATTTCGGACTTGCGAGCGAGTTCTAATTGGATATTTAAATAATTTACACACTGATTCACCGATTTAGAGTCTAAGTGTTGGAAAATCATAAGTTAGCGTGTTTTGGATTTGAAATCGGTTTGGATTCGATCGGATCGGCATTGGATCCGCATTCGATAATTCATACTTGGAATTATTCCGTATTTCAGACTTGTGAGTGAGTTCTAATTGGATATTTAAACAATTTACGCTCTGATTCACCGATTTAGAGTCTTAAGTGTTGGAGAATCATAAGTTAGCGTGGTTTGGATTTGAAAAAGGTTTGGATTCGATCGGATCATCATCGGATCGGCATCCAATAATTTGAACTTGGAATTATTCTATATTTCGGACTCTTGCGAGCGAGTTCTAATTATATATTTGAACAATTTACGCTCCGATTCACCGATTTAGAGTCTAAGTGTTGGAAAATCAGAAGTTAGTGTGTTTCGGATTTGAAATAGGTTTGGATTGAATCGCGTGTCTATACTATGTAGGTATCTTGAGCAGAATGTTAGACATTCTTCTGCTAGGTATCCTTCAGCAATTGATCCCTCCGGATGACTTTTATTACGAAAATATGATTTCAATGTTCGCAAGTACCTAATTTGAGAAAAAGTAATTATGGATAAATACATCAAGAACGATCAAATACATTAAAAAATGAGACGGGACGATTACTTCTCGATAAAATACATCCAGCGGTAATGAACTGGGCCGCCGAGTTTGGCCTTATTTGCCAAATGAAAGGTCAAATGCACCATGACATCAAAGAAGGAAGGTGGAAATATCATCTCTAGCTTACACAATGTGATCTCAATATCCCTCTCCATCTGATCAAGTTGGTCCAGTCTAAGTACCTTCGAGCACAACTGTCTAAAAAAAGTGCTGAGCTCAATTAACGGACCGGACACCTGTTCGGTTAAATTCCCACGTATAGCAAGAGATAACAATCGCTGCATAAGAACATGACAATCGTGGCTCTTTAATGCAGACAACTTTCGATCGTTCTCTTGCACACATCGTGCGATATTCGAAGAATAACCGTCTGGCGTTTTCACAGACCATAGGAATGTACATAAGGCTGCCTTTTACTGTGAGCTCATGGTGTAGCATGCAACTGGCAACACATACTTATCCCCAATCTCTTGGGGATGAAGTGATTTTCGGATGCCCAACTCCTTAAGATCGAGACGAGATTTAAGATTATCCTTCGTCTTACCGTCGAGATTCAGCAGTGTTCCTATAATGTTGTCACATACATTTTTCTCGATATGTCTGACATCCAAGCTATACCGCAAGAGTAGACTGCTCCAGTACGATAGTTTAAAGAAAATACTCTTCTTCTTCCAGTTATGCTCACGCATAGAATCTTCATATGTTATCTTCTTTTTACCTTTCCCAAGTGCCACGGCATCAAGCTGATCCAATTCGCACAAGACTTTTACCCCCGAAAGCTGCTCCGGGACCTTTGCAAGTTCCTTCTTGCCGTTGAACGCTCTTTTGTTCTGCCTCCACTTATGGCCGTCAATAAGGAATCTTTGATGGCCCATATAATAGAACTTGCCTCCGTTCTTCAACCGTAATGAATCTGTCTCCTTATTGCATGTAGGGCATGCCAATTTTCCTTTAGTACTCTACGCGGATAAGTTGGCATATGCAGGAAAATCGTTGATGGTCCATAGAAGTGCCGCATGCATCCAAAAATTCTAGCACAACGAGGCATCATACGTATCGGCCCCAACTTCTCATAACTCGTTCAACTCCTCAATCAACGGCTGCAAGTAAACATCAATATCAATACCAGGCGACCTGGGTCCGGGAATAAGCAAGGAGAGCATTGTGTATGGCTTTTTTAAGCACATCCAGGGAGGCAAATTGTATGGAACTAGGACAACTTGCCAAATACTGTACGACATACTCATATTCCCAAAGGGATTGAAGCCATCACTAGCAAGCCCTAACCTGACGTTGCGAACTTCACATGCGAATTCAGGATAGGTATGATCAAAATCTTTCCATGTCAGATAGTCGGCCGGATGTCTCATAACCCCGTCATCTGTACGTTCTCGTGCATGCCACCTCATGCGCTCAGTATTCTTCGATGACATAAACAACCTCTGAAGCCTGTCCCTAAGCGGGAAGTATAGGAGAACCTTTGCAGATATATTTTTCTTTCTTCGATTGGTACTAGACTCGGCATCCGTCTCTTTATATCTCGTTGTTCCGCATATGTGGCATGACCGCGCATGTTCGTACTCTTTTCGGTACAACATACAATCGTTCACACATGCATCAATTTTCTCATAACCCAGACCGAGATCTTTAATTGTCTTCTTCGCCTTGTAGAATGATTTCGGTACTGTCTCACCTATAGGAAAAGCCTCTTTCAGCAACTCTACCAACATATTAAATGACTTATTACTCCAACCATTGAGGCACTTCAAATGAAGAAGCTTTACAGTGAAAGCGAGTTTTGAAAACTTCTCACACCCCGGGTATAGAGGTTGTTCGGTATCCTTAAGTAATCTGTAGAACTTGTCCACTTCAATATTGGGCTGATCACCTGACGAAGTTTCCATGCCTATTCCACCTTGCAAATCATGTATCATACCCTGCATGTCATCGTCATCGTCTGTATTAATATTATCATCAGCGATCACTGTGTTTGCAGTTTCATCGTGAGCTGCCATGGGGACTGCATCTAGCTCCTCACCGTGCGAGAACCAACGGGTATAGCTACTGTCAATGCCACGCATTACCAGATCAATCTCACATTCCTCTCGAACCTTCATAGTCACCCTTCTGCAGTCTATACAGGGACACACAATTTTTCCATCAAGCGGTGCAAGACACTCAAATGCAAAATCCAGATATTTCCTGACTCCTTCTCTGTACTCTTGGCTCATGCGATTCGAATTATGCATCTAACTCTTATCGATAGAAGACATCTTCGTCTATCTGGCTATACAACACCTGAAATAATTTCAAATAATGTTATAAGACTCCGCATAATTTCGATTTCAGTTCCCGGGTATGGAACACCGAACCGAAACTTCTACAGGCCATCTACATCCCTAATGGATGGGTGTATTATGATGAGTAGACTAGTCACATAGTAAACCTAGGGTTGGTGGCCAGCATTTGAACTGCTGATAGTCCGAATGCTAGGCATAGCACCGAAGTTATGCGACAGTAAGTCACCAAGTCAGGGAGCCTCGTCAAGTAAACACTTATGGTCTGACGGGTCTCTCTGTCGCTCGAGTAGATTTATGGCTTTAGCATACCTCATATCACACCGAACCGACAAAAACCGACCATTTCGGTTTCGGTTTCGGTTTCGGTTTTGATTTTTCGTAAATCGAAAAAAATATAACCGACAAAACCCACACCGAAAACGACCGACAAAACCGACGCTCACCCTAGTCTAGAAACTACATTTTGCCCCCTATTCCCCCATTCAATTCAGTTTTGATAGGATAAAAATTACCAAATGAGGGAATTAAGTAGATGACAAAAGGGGTATTGTGCAAACTAGGATTGTCAATTGGGCCGGGCTAGCCCGATACCCGCCCGTCCGACCCGAAAAAATTTGGGCTGAGCCTTAAATAGGTTTGGGCTGGGCCGAGTTCGGACATAATTTTATACCCGAAAATCAATTCGGATTGGGCTCGGGCCAGGTTCAGCCCAGCCCATATTCAGTCCGAACCCGAATGCATATATATTCAATTAAAAAACCCATGAAGCATTGAATCCCCTGTACAGTCTGTACTACCAGAGCATATTGAGTAACCAAGAGTCGCTCCGACCCTCCAATATCTTATTTCCATAGTTGACTGATAGCCAGCACTAATTCAATGGTCAATATACCCTTTCCCAATTTGGGATTCCCATTCCCCCCATTCAATTCAGTTTTGATAAGATAAAAATTATCAAACGAGGGAATTCAGTAGATGACAAAAGGGGTATTGTGCTAACATTTCAAACTTTAGTATGCAATTTGGAACAAATTAAACTAAGGGGGAAAGGGAGGAGGAGGAGGAGCTCACCAGAGATGGTCGACAGGCCTCGAGGAGGAGGAGCACTGGCGTCGCAGTCGGTAGCGCGAGAGAGGGGAGGGGTGGCCGGAGGTGCAAGGGAGGGGATGGGTGGCCGGTCGGAGGGGGGGTTTAGATCGAGAGAGAGAGAGAGAGAGAGAGGAGGGGAGGAAGTAGAGAGAGAGAGAGAGAGAAAGAGAGAGAGAGAGAGAGAGAGAGAGAGAGAGAGAGGGAAGGGAGGCCGGGGAGGGGGGGGAGGAAATAGAGAGAGAGAGAGAGAGAGAGAGAGGGCCGGGAGGCCGGGGAGGGGGGAGGTCGGGAGGGGGATGGGTGGCCGGAGGGGATCGCCGGGCTGCCGGAGGGGGACGGGGTCACCGGACATGGGTCGGGTCGGTGAGAGAGAGAGAGAGATCGAGAGAGGGCCAGAGGTTAGGTCGAAACAGAAAGAGAAACGGCTCGCTGGGGTGTTTATTTGCAGGGTTTTTATCGACGGATATTATTATACCGTCGGTATAAAGTTATTATACCGACGGTAAACTAATGTCCGTCGGTAAAAATATACGACGAAACATAGGGTTCTATTTTTTTTCAGAGAGCCAGAAAAAATCCTGAGTTTCGTCGTAGGCTTTTACCGACGGATTTTATTTTACCGTCGGTATAATAACTTTATACCGACGGTATAATAATATCTATCGGTAAAAATCAACGACGAAACTCAGTGTTTCATTTTTTCTAGAGAGCCGGGAAAAACCCTAAGTTTCATCGTCGCGTTTTACCGAGGGACATTATACTACCGTCAGTATAATAACTTTATACCGACGGTAAAATAATGTCCGTCGGTAAAACTCGACGATGAAACTCAGGGTTCTATTTTTTCCAGAGAGCCAGTAAAAACCCTGAGTTTCGTCGTTAATTTATACCGGCAAAAATTATGTGACAGTCGGTATAAAGTCATTATACCGACGGAATTATATTTTCGTCGGTATAAAGTAATTATACCGATGGAAATATAATGTTCTGACGGTAAAGACTACTTTACCGATGGATAGTATATAACCGTCGGTAATAAATATGCAAAAAAATTAAAAAATATCTTAGTTATAATACCAACGGAAACTACGGTTCCCATCGGTGAAATGTATATTATTACCGACGAAAATAGAAATTTCCTTCGGTAAATAACCTATTTCTTGTAGTGTCGGCGTCGGCTTTGGCTTTTGGCTTTGGCGTGGCTCTGGCTTTTGCTTTGCTTCAACGCTTGCACTTGAACGTAAACGGGTAGAGGCTTGCGATGCTTTAGTTCTTCAGGACTTCGCGTCATATCGGCTAGAACTTGCGGTGCTTTGCTCATGACCGGCGTAGTTGCTTGGCTGTGGCACTTGCATTGCTTTGGCGCGAGCTTTACCGGGGCTTTTGCTTTGGCTTCTTGCGTTAGCTTTTGCTTCAGCGTTGACTTGATCTTCTTCTCGAATGGTGACGGCTACTTCTTCAAGGCTTCTTCCGGCTTCCTCGACGGTTATGGCGTCGGCTTGACTTCTCTTCTTCTCCAGGATTCTTTGGCGTGATCGGATTCGAAGGGTTTCTTTGAAGATGGTGGGGGTGGCACCAATCTCCGTACGATGGTTGTAGTGTCGGCTTTGCTTTGAAGATGATGGGTGTAGCGGCGACTTTGCTTTTTTTTTTTCTCCAGGCTTCTTTGGCGTGATTGGAGTCGAAAGTTTTGTTTTAAAGATGGCGGGGGTAGCACCGATCTCCGTGTGACGATTGTAGCGTCGGCTTTGATTTGAAGATGACGGGTGTAGCGACGCTACGAGTGTCCTTCTCCTAGCTTTCTCTTTCATGGATGGAGTGGATGTTTGTCGAAGGCGACAGGGTGACGACGCTTTGGTCTTCTTCTCCGATCTTTTAGGCTTGATTGGAGGTGAAGGATTATTGGAGCCGACGGGATAGTGTCGCTCCGATATTCTTCCCCGGTCTTTGCTTTTGACGTCTTCGGAGTCAAAGGGTTCTTCTTCTCCGAGCTTTCTTCTTTGTGCATGGAGTCGAAGGCTTGATCTTCTTGTGCAAGGGTCTTCACTTTGATGAGGGCTTTCAATGGACTAAGCCGGTCCCGAAGGGATAGGCTTGCCTGTACCATGTGAAGCCTTGGGTCGATGAAGAGCGCGTCTCCTCTTCTGCAGAGCTCCTTTGCCTTGTCTTCAGCTCCAGCTCTGACCCCTTCGACCTGGCGACGGTTAGTGTGTCAGCTTCTTCTCCGGGCTTTTGGGCTTGATCGGAGTCGAAGGCTTGTTGGAGACGACGGGGTAGTGCCGCTCAGATCTTCTTCTCCGGTCTTTGCTTCTGGCGTCTTCGGAGTCGAAGGGTTGTTGGAGATGACGGGGTGATGCTACTCCAATCTTCTTCTTCGGCCTTTGCTTCTGGTGTCTTCGGAGTCGAAAGGTTTTTCTTGTCCAAGCTTTCTTCTTCGTGCACGGAGTCGAAGGCTTGATTTTCTTTTGCAAGGGTCTTCACTTTGATGAGGGCTTTCAATGGATTAAACCGGTCCCGAAGGGATAGGCTTGCCTGTGTCTCGTGAAGCCTTGGGTCGATGAAGGGCACGTCTCCTCCTCTGTAGAGCTTCTTCGCTTTGTCTTCAGCTTTCCTTTTGAGCCTTCCCCCTCCCCCTCTATTTATAGGTAAAGGGGGGAGGGGAGAGATATCGGAAGTTTATTTGAATCCCTTTAATATCACTCCCATAATTGCCCAAGATTTATTCTTCCATTGAAAAGGGGAATAAACCTTTATTTGCCTTCCTTTTCTGGCAGAGTAGTTATGGCTCAATCATCTTTGAATTTATTTGATTCTTGCACAAAAAGTTGATTGCGACCCGTCTTCGTTTCTTGTCCGTCAGATCAAGGAATCGGCGTAAATCTACGCTTATGTAGACGTCATACGCAACCTCCCCCCGCGTATGGCGGTGCTTGTTTCCTTTTTCTTCTTTTCTTTCCTTTCTTTTCTTTCTTTTCTTTCTTTGCATGGTCGGCCACCCCCTTAAGGGGTTCGGATTTCTAGAATGGGGCCAGGTGGGCCCCACTTGGGGATGGGCCCACCAGGCCTCTTGTTTGGCGTGGGTCGGGTCCGGTTTGCCCCCCCTCGAGTTGGTGCATGCGAGTCGGGTCGGGGCCCGAGTGTGTGTCGGGTTTGCCTCCAAATTAGCGCATGCTAGTCGGGTTCGGGTTAGACACAATTTATGTGTCTACAATATATATATATATATATATAGTGGGTAGCCTGCATCCGAGGTGTAGCAACGACGCTGCACCTCTCGCTTTTTTACCTACCTAGAAGTTTTAGAATTTGATGAAATTTGGTGAGGGTGTCGTCTATGGTCAGATGATCATCCTTATCAATTTTCATTAAATTCCAAAACTTCTAGGGAATTCAAATGGTCAAAGCAAAATCTACAGATTTTAACGGTGACTGCAGACGGCTGATTTTGCTTCGACCATTTGACCCCCTTAGAAGTATTGAATTTGATAAAAATTTGTGAGGATGATCATCTTACCCTAGACAGCACCCTCACCAAATTTCATCAAATTCCAAAACTTTTAGGATGGTAAAACAATGCCTGAGGTGCAGCAAACAAAGCTGCACCTCAGGTTCAATGGACACTATTTTTGCACTCAATTTTTTACACCGATTTTCAAATCATTAGATAGAGGTTTCATAAGTTCTTGATTTTTTGTAAGCATAATCACCTTTTCTTAGATAGCACGTCCACTAAAAATCAGTACATTCTAAAGCCTACAAGTACATCAAAACTAAAAGGCTTTACCGACCGTCCATTTTAATCGTTAATTTGAAGAGAACATTTAATAGGTCAAGAGGTTTTAGAATGTGCTGATTTTTTGTGGATGTGTTATCTAAGACAAGGTGATTATGCTCACAAGAAATCAACAACTTATGAAGCTTCTATCTCATGATTTGAAAATCGGTGTAAAAAATTAAGTGCAAAAACAGTGTTCATGGGGTATGAGTTGACAGCCCATTGCAATTTGAGCTGCCAGCCATGTATCAGCTTTTAAATGGACAGATTAACAAAAAAAAAAACAGAAAGGGACAGCTGTATACCACCCATGCCCCCCCCCCTCTCTCTCTCTCTCGTTCACTGAAACCCGACCACCGACGATGCTTTGTCCCATCCGACGCCAATCGATGTACTGCTGCGGAAGGGGCCGATCGCAGCCTCGCCTTCCGTTGCAGCCGGATCGCACTTCCCCTCGGGCCGATCTTTCCTTGGCGCCGATCACACCAACCTCGACCACCACCCTCCACCTCCGGGTTTGATCGCTCCTCCGGTCCCAAAATTCCCCTTCGGCGACGATGGATTGCACCTGCCCTGATCTTCATCCCCGACGCCAGCAGCTCCCCCTCCCCAGAAGGGATCATTTTCGACCTTCATGCCCGACGCCAGCAGCCCCAATCTTTATCCCCGACGCCGGCATCCCCGATTTCAGTGTGAGAGAGAGAGAGGGCTTCGCTGCACCGTTGGAGGGGGACGTCGGTGGTTGGGATTTCAGCAAAAGAGAGAGAGAGAGAGAGAGAGAGAGAGAGAGAGAGAGAGAGAGAGAGAGAGAGGGTGGTGAGGGCTTCACTGTGTCGCCGAAGGGGATGAGGGTGGCCGGTGGTCGGGATTTCAGCGAGCGAGAGAGAGAGAGAGAGAGAGAGAGAGAGAGAGGATCTGTATTACAGCTATGTTTTTTTTTAAATGGATGGTTGGATGATAGGAATCGGATGGCTGTCGGTGACAGCTTATACCAGCGAATGGGCTATCAGCTCATACCCCGTATTCTCTCTCTCTCTCTCTGTATATATATATATATATATATATATATATATATATATATATATAGTAGTGATACATTGCGACGGGTAACATGCGGGGCTTAACGTGTGGCACCCCCTTCGGGGGTATTTTTGGGATTTTTTTTTTTTGGGATTGATCACCCACCCTTGGATTGGACACACAAAAAATTTCAGCCCGATCCAAGACCTATAGGCCGTCCAAATGTGTTGATCAAAATGGCAAAAAAATTGAACGACCGATAAAAGATCAACACATTTGGACGGCCTACAAGTCTTGGATCGGGCTGAAATTTTTTGTGTGTCCAATCCAAGGGTGGGTGATCAATCCCCAAAAAAAAAATCCCAAAAATACCCCCGAAGGGGGTCGCCGCACGTTAAGCCCGCATGTTACCCGCCGCAAAATATCACTACACACACTCTCTCTCTCTCTCTCTCTCTCTCTCTATATATATATATATATATATATATATATATATATATATATATATATATATATATATATATATATATATATATATATATATATATATATATATATATATATATATATATATATATATATATATATATATATATATATATATATATATATATATATATATATATATATATATATATATATATATATATATATATATATATATATATATATATATATATGGGTCAAGATCGGATGACCCAACTAATTTTGACCCAGCAAATAACCCAACACCCTTTGATGTACCTAGAAGTTTTAGAATGGGCTGATTTTTTGTAGGCATGTTATCTATGGTATGTTGATCATCCTCATAAAAAATCAGCACATTCTAAAACCACTAGGTCCATCAAATATGCTCTTCAAATCAATGGTTAAAATTGACAGTCGAAAATCGTTGATTTGAATAGCGCATTTGATGCACCTAGAGGTTTTAGAATTTGCTGATTTTTTATAAGGATGATAAACAACCATAGACAACATGTCTATAAAAAATCAGCCCATTCTAAAACCTCTAGGTGCATCAATAGGCGCTAGGTTATTACTGGGTCAAAATTTGCTAGGTCAGCCGATCCCGACCCTATATATATATATATATATATATATATATATATATATATATATATATATATATATATATATATATATATATATATATAGGGAAATGAGTTCCTATGACATGTCATAGGGAGTACCCTATGACATATGGTGAGTTAGTAACCCTAGAATATTTAGAATGTTCTGAATTTTTATGAGGATGATCACCCTATCTTAGATAGGACCCCTGCAAAAAATCGCCTCATTCTAAAACTTCTAGATGCATCAAATATGATTTTCAATTTAACGGTTAAAATGGATGGCCGATAAAGCTTCTAGCATTTGATGCCCCAACAAGTTTTAGAATGCTTTGATTTTTTGTGGACATTCTATCTAAGGTAAGATGATCACTCTCAAAAAAATTCAACACATTCTAAATATTCTAGCATTACTAATTCACCATATGTCATAGGGTACTCCCTATGACATGTCATAGGAACCCAGCCCTTATATATATATATATATATATATATATATATATATATATATATATATATATATATATATATATATATATATATATATATATATATATATATATATATATATATATAGAGAGAGAGAGAGAGAGAGAGAATACGGGGTATGAGCTGACAACCCATTTCTTCATTTGGGCTGTCAGCTAACAGCCGTCCGATTGCCATCATCAACCATACATTAAAAAAAAAATAGCTGTGTGTGTATGTGTGTCTCTCTCTCTCTCTCTCTCTCTCTCTCTCTCTCTCTCTCTCTCTCTCTCTCTCCATCTCGATCGCAAGCGATAGCACCCTCCCCGACCACCCTCCACCTCCCGCTCTAGTGGAGCCCCCCTCCGGCACAGGATCCGGCTCCCCATCCGGCACCGACTCCCCTCCTTCCCCGCCGACAGCCACCTTCGACACTGTCAGCCCCTTCCCCTCCCCTTCCGGCATCGATCCAGCCCGACCTCCAGTCCCCGTCGCTCCCCTTCCCCCTCTGATCTCCTTCTTCCCCACCGACAGCCACCTTCTACGCCATCGAAGGTGGCTGCCGGCGAGGAAGAAGGAGATCAGAGGGGGAAGGGGAGCGACGGGGGATGTAGCTTGAGCTGGATCGGCACCAGAGGGGGAGGGGAAGGGGCGCCGGAAGGAACCGGGGTCATGGCATTAGACGGCTGCAGTGCGGTGCCGCGCTTACCGCATTATAGCATTTCTCTCTCTCTTTCTATATATATATATATATATATATATATATATATATATATATATATATATATATATATATATATATATATATATATATATATATATATATATATATATATATATATATATATATATATGGGTCAGGATCGGCTGACCCAACAAATTTTGACCTAGCACTTTTTGATGCACCTAGAGGTTTTAGAATGGACTGATGTTTTGTAGACATGTTGTCGATGATATGTTGATCATCCTAAAAAAAAATCAGCCCATTCTAAAACCTCTAGGTGCATCAAATGCACTCTTCAAATCAACGGTTTTCGACTGTCAATTTTAACCATTGATATGAAAAGCGCATTTGATGCACCTAGAAGTTTTAGAATGGGCTCATTTTTTGTGAGGATGATCAACATACCATAGACAACATACCTACAAAAAAATCAGCCCATTCTAAAACCTCTAGGTGCATCAAAGGGTGCTAGGTTATTTGCTGGGTCAAATTTTGCTAGGTCATCCGATCCCGACCCTATATATATATATATATATATATATATATATATATATATATATATATATATATATATATATATATATATATATATATATATATATATATATATATATATATATATATATATATATATAGGGGTATGCTAAAATGCGGCATACGGTGCGTGCGGCATCGCACCGCAGTCGTCTGATGAACGCGCTGCGTGCATGCGATGCACGCAGCAGTGCATCAGACGGCTGCGGTGCGATGCCGCACGCACCGCATACCGTATTCTAGCACTTCCCTATATATATATATATATATATATATATATATATATATATATATATATATATATATATATATATACAGTTTTGCTCACCTACGGGACGTCCCGTAAACAAATTTCCACGATAACCCCCTGACCGTCCGATTCGGTTCTATCGGACGGCTGAAAAATGAGGTGAGATTCACTCAATTCGCTCACGGGCTGTCAGAGGGAAGTTTCAGTGTCGCTGACCATCCGATGGAAGACAATCGAGCGGCTGAAAATCCAGGCGGCTGACAATCGGTCACGGGTGCCTGCCATCGTACGACTGTCGAGGGAATTTTCAGCCTCGCTGACCGTCCGATGGAAGACAATCGGGCGGCTGTAAATCCAGCCGCTGACAATCGATCACGGGTGCTCACTCGGGCGCTCGCGGGCGGGAAAAACAATTCCGCTGTGTCGCTGACCGTCCGATGGAAGACAATCGGGCGGCTGAAAATCCAGTTGTTTGATCAACGAGTCACGGGTGCGTACACGGGCTCGCAGGCGAGAAAAACATTTTCGCTGACCGTCCGATTCTTTTCCATCGGACGGTCAAAACATTGCGCTGACCCTCTCTCTCTAACCCCCAAACTGACCCCATTCCTGACCCCCCGGCCCCCTCCTGTCCGTCGAGTCCCCCCCCGACCCCCTCCCGTCCCTCGAGCCACCCCGCCAGCTCCGGTCCCATCCCCGACCCCGCAGCTCCTGCCATCCCCGACGCCGCAGCTCCGGCCGGCCCCGACCTCCCCTGCCGGCGCAGCACCCCGACCCCGAACCCGATCCGTCGCCGGCCAGCACCACCCCGACCCCGATCTCGCCTTCCCTCCTCCTCACCCCCGCCCTCTCCACTGCCACCAAGATCAAGCGCCCCGCCCTCTTCACCCCTGGCGCCTCTCTCTCTATCCCCGGCCCCTCTCTCTCTAACCCCGATCTCGCTCTCCCCTCCTCCTCACCCCCGCCCTCTCCACCACCGCCAAGATCAAGCGCCCCGCCCTCTTCACCCCCGGCGCCTCTCTCTCTATCCCCGGCCCCTCTCTCTCTAACCCTGATCTCGCTCTCCCCTCTTCCTCACCCCCGCCCTCTCCATCGCCGCCAAGATCAAGCCGGGCCTGAGGTCTCTTCACCGCGCCGGCCAAGAACAAGCCGGCCGACCCCCGCCCACTTCACCGCACCGGCCAAGAACAAGCCGACCGACCCCCGCCAAGATCTGAAGCACCTCAGCTCCGGCGATGATCAACCACCTCAGTGCTCCGGCTAAGATCTGCACCCCGGCGCAGGCCAAAATCTGAATCCTCCCGCTCTGGCCAAGATCTGAATCATGTCGTGCGAAGTGTCTTCTTCACCCCGTCGTCGAAGGTCTGAAGTTCTCTTTTTTGGATTTTGTTTGTGTTGATTCATTGTGTAAAAATATTTGTTTGGTAGTTATTTTGAGATGAAGAATGCCTGACAGAATATCTAAGATGTCTCTAACTTGTATTGTTTATCATTCATCAAAGAACTGTTGAATTTCTGGGAAGGATACTGGCTTCAAACCTAAGAATGCGGTTTTCCTTGAATAAACTATACAAATACATAGCTCATGTTGTGCTCATATTCATTTGCAGGGAGGTTTATGCAGTTTCAATTGTTGGTCCTTTTCCTACTACTGTTACAAATCTGCTGGATCTGACAAGGCTGTAAGAATTGTCCTCTTTTAGTCTTTGTGTGATAGTTCTGAGTGCTTAAGATACTTAGTGAGTTGATTTTGAAATTGCTGAGAAAGAACTCCATGGACATAGCATGCACTGATCACTTATTGTTCCAGAATGCATTGAATCATACTGTTATTGCTGATATATATAAAATACATGGGTAGTTAAGTCGTGAAGCTGTAAGCCTATTGATGTGGGCATCACGTAGCGTAGTGTAACTGTGCAATATAAATACTTAGTTTGTTTTATACCTAAGTTGATATCTGGTTTATGGACTTCTTATGCCTCTTATTAATCCTGATGAACTAAACTATACATCGCATAGCATAGTGCCATATACATGCTTAACTATTGTTTTTTTATTCCAATGTTGATTATAGTTTATGGATTTCGTATGACCTTTATCCTATCTTAGTTATCATTATGAAATTCATTAAGGCCTTCATGTCAGTGTTATTTTAGATGGTGATTTATTACAAGTGCAGCAATTACACAATAAGACAAATTTGGTAGATTTTTTCTTCTGATCGTATTAAACAACACATAGATTTAGTCCTTCAGTTCATGGGGACACTAAGGTACAAAAAAACCCTTTAGATGCAAACGTATCTCTCTATTTTGTTATTATATGAATATAGGATGCATCCTTGGTCTTTTATGCATACCATACAAATTTATGTTGATGGTTTGTGCTTGTGATACTGATACTCTTTATGGTACGACATTTCAATCCATAAATACTAAGTTTGATGGAAAACTTTTATATATAATTCTAGTTGGCAAGCACGTGCGTTGCACATGCCCATTGGGAAAACGTTCCTAGCAATAGAAATCTTTTTTTAGAAATGTTTACATCTGTAGTTTCATATATAATTCATCATGGGTAGTTACAAACTTAACTAATAAATGATTTTTATCTTCTTTCTATGAACTAGGAATGGAAGAACAATCGTCTACTGAGATATATAATCCACAAGTTGCAGATGATCTGAAACCAAAAATAGGGTAGGAATTCAATTCAGTAAATGATGCATATGCCTTTTACAATGCATATGCAAAGGAGGCTGGATTTAGCACGAGAATAGATTCAAGTAAATGGAGAAATAAAGAATTAACTTGGAAACAATTTGTTTGCTTTAAGGAAGGTGATGCAGACGATACATATCAGAAAAAAAAGTTAAAAAATATTGATCAAGGAGAATCTGAAAGAAACAGAGGAACGGTACGTGTAGGCTGTAAAGCAAGGCTCAGTGTTGTGAAACGAGAAACAAATTGGATTGTTAGTAAATTTATTGAAGCACATAACCATATACTTGCAACTCCAAGAAATGTACATTTACTAAAATCACATCGAAATGTTTCAAATACAAAAAAAGTTTTGGCAAGACAGTTTACTGAGGTAAATGTATCAACCAGTCAACAAATCAGGATTATGGAAATTGAAGCTGGTGGAATTGAAAATGTTGGGTGCATTGGGAGAGACTTAAGAAACTATAAAAGGGATTCAAGAGAAGAACTGAAGGGACACGATGCAGATATTTTATATGAGTATTTCACTTCAGAAAAAGAAAAGAACCCTTCGTTTTATTTGGAATTTGACCGAGATGAAGATAATAGAATGACCCGCTGCTTTTGGACTGATTTCACATCAAGATGAGCATACAGTTTTTTTGGTGATGTAGTCGTGTTTGATACGACATACAACACCAATAAGTACAGTATGATATTTGCTCCATTGTTGGGAGTTAACCACCATGGTCAAACAATAATATTTGGTTGTGGTTCTTTAAATGATGAGACAACCGAGTCTTTTGTTTGGTTGTTCAAGCAATGGCTTCAATCTATGATAAAAGGTCTACCCAATATTATTATCACTGATCAAGATCCAGCAATAGCAAAGGCAATCGCTGAAGTTCTTCCTCATACCTTCCATCGCTATTGTATTTGGCATATCATGAATAAGTTTTCTGAGAAACTTGGACCAATCAACCATCGAGATTACTATTATTATTTTCAGTCTAGTGTGTGGAATTCTGACACTACTGAACAATTTGAAGCGAGCTGGAAGTATGCACTGCAAAGGAGTTCATTGCAAGATCATGTTAGGTTATCCACAATGTATGAATTGCGTGACAAATAGGTTCCTGCCTATATTAATCATATATTTTCTGCAGGGATGTCAAGCAGTCAGAGAGCTGAAAGCTCTCATTCTTTTTTTAAGAAGTATGTTTCTAAGAACAATTCATTAATGGATTTTGTCACACGTTTCAACATGGCAATTGGGCATCAACGACATCAGAGTTGATTTCTGATCATATCGACATTAATGAAAAACCAAAGCTGAAATCTTTATTTCCTATGGAAAAACAGATGGTTGATGTGTACACCAAAAAGATATTCAAAATTTTTCAAAACGAGCTGTTTGAAAGTAATGCCTATTTTTTAAAGCATGTTTGGGAAGATGAAATATAGTGTATTTATACAGTTGAGAGGGCAGAGGAACATAATTCGAAGGTGCAACAGCTTATTTTTTATAAAAGTTCAGATATTGCAAGATGTGGATATCGTTTTTTTGAGTTTGAAGGAATCCCATACCGGCACATTTTAGCATTTCTTCGATTGAAGCAAGTATTATATTTATCAAATCAATATATCTTGCATAGATGGACTAGAAACGCGAAAGCTGGAAGAATATGGGATGGAGATGGTGTTGAACTTAATGATATTTCAAATATGTCAGTAATGTCCAGACATGCGAAGTTGTCACAGTTGTGTTCTATTGTTGTTGATGAAGCATCTCTCTCAGAAGAAGGAATAGAATTTTTCAGAACGACAATGCAATCTGTCCATGAAAAAATTAAAGATCTTAATATAAGCAGTGGTGTTAGTGGAAAAAGAAGTATGAGTATTCCTGAGAATCGGATAATGAACGACCCACAACAGGTAAGAGCAAAGGGTTGTGGAAGTAGGTTGAAGTCATCCAAAGAAAAGGCAATGAATAAAGGAAGTGGTAGGCGTTGTCGTGGATGTGGACTACGTGGACAGTCACATGATAAACGAAATTGTCCATTGCTAAATAATCAGTAAGAACTTCATTTCCATTATTTACTTCATTATGTACAATTTATTTGATTCAAAATGTATAATTATGTGTCATTTTTATTTTTTGTAGATTTAATATGAATGACGATAATGAATCTTTAGATGAATCGCAACAATCTGATGCCACTCCACTTACAGGTAATCTAAAGTTGTATATCTTTTTAATCCCTCAAAATAAAAAAGTTGTTTATTTTTTAATGCCGCTCCAATATAATTATTATATTTTGTATATCTTTTTAGGATTGGATTTTGATGGATCTTATTAGGAGCTGAGAAAATCATCTCAAGTAGCATGTGGTGAGAGTTTTCTAATGTTGTTATTACAGTCTGTGGTTAGAAAATCATCTCAAGTATGCAACTTTAAGTTGGTTGTTCTCAAGTAATACAATTTTTGTTTGCAAGGGTTGCTACTCAAGATGGCAGGGGTCGCTGCTCAATGTGCTGTCATTCTAATGTCTTAGTGCAATCTTCAGAATGTGACGAGGCCTTACTCTGTATAATGGGTTTGGATTTGATAAGTGGTTGTTTAGTGAGATTATTATTTTTTGCATTGTGATGTGTCATTGTGGTTGTGTAGTGAGATCCTAACTCTATGTAATGTAATGTGATGTGTCCAATAGTTTGGTTGTGTTTGGTGGATGGATGAAATGATGCTTAGTGAATTGATATTTGGTGTAGAGAGTTGATTACTGTTATTTAACCTTATTATTTGATAGAGTAGAGAGTTGATTATTGTTATTCATTTTAATTATTTATTTGATTAAGTTGTGATCAAGTAGTGGTGACAGCTGTGGATGGTCTTGGGTTCCTTATGCTTTTCTTCTTTCTACCATGCAAAGGAAGCTTGTATGAATGGGGGAGGGGAAGAGAACCCATAATAACAGAGGGAAAGTAATATAGAAGAAACCAAATGATGAGGTTGGTGGAGCCCTTACCCAATGAAAAAAAATTATGCACATCAGAAAAGACTGGATTTTCAGTCATGTTTTGCTTTATGTAGAAGTAACTCTGCCTTAATGCACAAGAAATGCATAGCATTTAGTTGATCTTGGTTTGTTGATACTCATTCTTTTATCATTTCTATGTTTGTCCTATCTTGAGCCTTATTACTAACTTCCTTTTCTACTTAACCTTTTTGCAGTACTACTTAAAGACGGGAACATGCAAATTTGGAGCTACATGCAAATTTCATCACCCTAAAGATAAGGCTAAAATTGTTGGAAGAGTTCAATTAAATATATTAGACTATCCACTTCGTCTGGTTTGTGGTTGCTATTTATTAAGTTGTTTTGCATTTTTTTGCTTTATGTCGGTTTTTAATATTGTTCTAGCTATAGTTAATGTATCTATGAATCTTTATTATTTCTATTTAACCTTTATTTTTTATATATCTTTGTAGAAACTGTGTTACATGATAATTTCTTTTATTGTAGAATGAGAAGAAGTGTGCATATTATTTAAGAACTGGGCAATGTAGGTTTGGGAACACCTGTAAATTTTACTATCCACAACCGTCTAATGCTTTGGTTGTAGTACGTGGCTCTACTGTTTATACTCATGTACATTCGCCAACAACTCCTGGTCAACAGTCTTATCCCGGGGGATTCACAAATTGGCCCCTATCAAGAGCTTCTTTTATTCCAAACCCTCGATGGCAAGGTTCGTCCAGCT
Organism: Chamaelirium japonicum; assembly: GCA_947650365.1. Lineage (NCBI taxonomy): Eukaryota > Viridiplantae > Streptophyta > Magnoliopsida > Liliales > Melanthiaceae > Chamaelirium > Chamaelirium japonicum. The sequence continues at coordinate 62,431,364 of OX393549.1, read as the reverse complement.
ATGCTCAGCTGATTATTCCTCAGGGATTAGTGCAAGTTCCTGGATGGAATGCATACCCTGTAAGTTCTTATACATTTGTCATGTTTATACTTGTTCTGTTTCCATTGTATTCTGAACACGTTCACGGTCATATAAAAGAACAACTTATCATATTTGGTTGTTTCACATTACTATGTGGTACAGTCCAACACGAGTTTTTTTTGGAGTCATATTAAAAATACTCAGCAAAATTTGTCCCTCTTCCTCCAATCCTCTAGGGTCTACTTATTGGACGATTTTTCACAAAAATAATGTTTGTTATTTGCATAAAAAGAATATTCAAGACTGATGTTACCGTGAAGAACCTGTATGAGACAAGTGAATGAGGTTTCATAACTCTTCATTTTTTGTGTTTAGATTTATACTGTTTTCTAGAATTACTATAATCCATTAGATGTAAAAGTGTCATGCTATTAGAGCGAGGTTTCTTTAAAGTCCTGGTTTGGTTGCAAAGTCATTTTTTCTGTACAGAGGCTAACAAATACTGTTTCAATAATGACATCAATTGGAATCAAAGTAGGGATGAAATTAAATAAAAAATCTTCACATTGCAGTAGTAATTGATACTTGTGCCTGCTTGCTGGTTGACATCCAATTACTGGAAGCAAGCAAATTCGAAATTTTCTGTGTTTCTTTTGTTAACTTCTTTTATTTGCCCACTCCTTCTGTTTTTTTGAACAGCTTTTGGCTTAGAAGAGAAGTGGTGGTTGTGGCTAATAAAGTAAAAGAGTAAGGTTGGATTACCCTAATCCTGTCATTACATGGGTGATGCAGAGTTAGCAGTTTTGTTGTATTTGATCACATACTTCTGAAATAGAATATCTTTTAACAAAAAAAGTATTAAAAAATGGCTGAGAGTCACATGATTGTCCAATAAGGAGAGAGACTTGTATAATAGAAAGTTGGCTGTTGTCAGGAATTAACCCACTTTTCTACTTAACTTTTCTCCTTTCTCTTGCAAATATTTTTCATATTTTTTCTTACTTGCCTAGAGATCTTAACTTCATTGAGCACACAAGTAATATTGGTTGGAAAGAGTAAGTCTAGCCTTCGCCCCTGTGTTCTCCTTCAACAAAGGTTAAGTTTTTGATTGTGATAAATGTGTGTTTCTTTTCCTTGTATATTGCCAAAGACTTCCCAATCATTCCCTCACTTAATGCTTGTAGGTACCAGAGGGTAAGGCCTATTGTTGTAGACCCAGGACTCTATGGCTCAAATAGAATCGATGTATTTTGGATTAAAGAGAAAAGAAGCTTGCCTGCATCTTTTAAACTATATGTAGGTATTATTTTGAATTTATTTTCCCTATTTGCTTTCAGACAAATTAGTCTTGCTAGACTTATGGAAATAGATTGGTGATGTTTGTGACCACCACTTATTCAATATTTCAGGTTGAAATAAAAACCTTGGTGCCCCCATGTATGGTGCCGGTGGATATGGTGCTGGTAACGGGTACGGCTGTGGTTACGGTGTCTACGGCGGCGGTCGGGGATCTGGGGGCTGCTACCATCCCTCCGGTTTATTGTTGTGTTGTGCGAGGCACACCCCTGTGCGGATGTTTACGGTGTCAAGCGATATACGAATATGTATTGCGTGATGTTCTGAATGTGACTCACTGAGGATCCATTTGTAACAGTTTAATGAATCGGTTGATGGTAATGCATAATATTTGAGCTGTGTACCGACAGTTTAATGAATCGGTTGATGGTAATGCATAATGTTTAATGAATCAAGATGGAGCTGCGAAAATTGAAGCTATGTCGAAGGTGTTTATTCCTTGGCGGGATATTTTGCGTGCTACTTGCTCTTGTGCCGAGCCACGGTTTATTCGTTCTGTACATAGCTGAAGAAGCTGTTTGCTTCTTCGGTATGATATCCCCCATCGTACAGGTTGAAAGTGTTGTAATTTTTATGACATTTTTCTGGCATAATAATGTGAGCTTGACAAAAAAAAAATTTATGTGTTCCTACGGATTTGTTTTTCCTATTTAAGATGTTCCACCCAAGAGACATTATATCAGGTTGAGAGTGGGAAGCTGAGGAGAGAGAAAATACAGCACTCTGTCCATGTCTAGATGCTGCATGTCCACGTCTAGATACCCGACCCGGGGGATAATCTCTACTCTAAAGAGAAAGGACCTTATGAAAAAATTTCATTTATACCCCGGGTAGAATAATTTTAGGAGCAAAATAAAAAAAAATTAAAAATATTGAAAGCATAATGGTCTATTTTTAGACTCCTGTACTTACTTTCTCTCTCTCTCTCTCTCTTTCTTTCTCTCTCTCTCTCATGTGCAGAATTAGTTTGGAGAAATGCAAGCAGCTCAAAGCAGTCATATGGGGATGGCCCTCCATTCCACTCTGCCAAACATTGTTATGCGAGGCACACCCCTGTGCCGGTGGATATGGTGCTGGTAACGGGTACGGCGGTGGTTACGGTGTCTCAAAACTTTGTTTTGCCTACTGTACTCAACTGGTGGGGGGACATGCAGAGGCATATAACACCGTCCGGTGGGGCAAAACATCTCAGAAAGGCTATATAAAAAAGGACCATGCACTGATTCAATAACAATGTGCCACAAGGCTTAGCCAGTTACCAACATAGATTGGAGAGAGTTCGATGAGTAGAGCTACACTTCTTACAAGCGATCTAAGTTGCTCATCATCCAGATTGTTGTTCGACACAATTTTGGCGCGTCTTACAAAGATGTGAAAAATGAGAGATAAAGAACCATCATTCATTTACAAAAGATACACCATTAAGTCAATCCAATTCATGTCCATAAACATTAAACATGGGATTACAAAGAATACAACAAAAGGATTACAAAGTAAAATCTTACGAGAAAGTATTATCCACATGATACAACATTAAGTGGGTATGAACAACAATAACAGACTGAACAAAGAAAAAATCACAACACCTAGGATCTTCATCATTAGTGCTTGTTTTGCTTCCAAGGCTTCTACTCGACGAAGTAAACCATCATGAGATTGTTTCGTTGTATGTTCTTCATCAACAAACATTGGGTCGCACCAACCAATCCAACCACATGCATCATACACGCATGCATAATATAACCGTCCCGGATTCTTCATAGACTCAGAAACTTTGATTCTAGCCCTTTGACCACACCGACAAGTCTTGTTTCAAAATCTCACGCCACTTCCAATGGAAGTAGTATTTCCTGATGATTCTATCCTTAATTACAGAAAGCAATAGATTGAATTAAACAAAAGTGGGTTAATGGAATCAAAGGGACAAGTATTTAGTAATTACAGAGAGCAATAGTCTGCAAATCTTAGAAAAAAATTAAAAAGTTAATTACAGAGAGCATTCTTCATCTCAAAATAACTACCAAACAAATATTTTTACACAATGAATCAACACAAACAAAATCCAGAAAAGAGAACTTCAGACCTTCGACGACGATGTGAAGAAGACACTTCGCACGACAGGATTCAGATCTTGGCTAGAGCGGGAGGATTCAGATTTTGGCCTGCGCCGGGGTGCATATCTTAGCCGGAGCACCGAGGTGGTTGATCATCGCCGGAGCTGAGGTGCTTCAGATCTTGGCCGGAGCGGTGCGGTGAAGAGGGCGGGGGTTGGCCGGCTTGTTCTTGGCCGACGCGGTGAAGAGACCTCAGGCCCGGCTTGATCTTGGCGGTGGAGAGGGCGGGGGTGAGGAGGAGGGGAGAGCGAGATCGCAGTTGAGAGAGAGGGGTCGGGGTTAGAGAGAGAGGGGCCGGGGGCGAAGAGGGCGGGGCGCTTGATCTTGGCGGCGATGGAGGAGGGCGGGGGTGAGGAGGAGGGGAGAGCGAGATCAGGGTTAGAGAGAGAGGGGCCGGGGGATAGAGAGAGAGGCGCCGGGGGTGAAGAGGGCGGGGCGCTTGATCTTGGCGGCGGTGGAGAGGGTGGGGGTGGAGGAGGAAGGCGAGATCGGGGTCGGGGTGGTGCTGTGCCGGCGAGGGATCGGGGTCGGGGTGCTGCGCCGGCGGGGGGGGGGGGGGGGGGTCGGGGCCGGCCGGAGCTGCGGGGTCGGGGACGGGGCCGGAGCCGGCGGGGTGGCTCGAGGGATGAGAGGGGGTCGGGGGGGGCTCGACGGACAGGAGAGGGCCGGGGGGTCGGGAATGGGGTCAGTTTGGGGTTTAGAGAGAGAGGGTCAGCGGTTAGAGAGAGGAGGGTCAGCGGAAGTTTTTGACCCGTGACTCGTTGATCAAACGACTGGATTTTCAGCCGCCCGATTGTCTTCCATCGGACGGTCAGCGACACAGCGGAATTGTTTTTCCCCGCCCGCGAGCGCCCCGAGTGAGCACCCGTGACCGATTGTCAGCGGCTGGATTTTCAACCGCCCGATTGTCTTCCATCGGACGGTCAGCGACACTGAAAATTCCCTCAACAGTCGTACGATAGCAGGCACCCGTGATCGATTGTCAGCCGCCTGGATTTTCAGCCGCCCGATTGTCTTCCATCGGATAGACAGCGACACTGAAACTTCCCTCTGACAGCCCGTGAGCGAATT